>JANAVB010035219.1:9042741-9137741 GCA_029216955.1 Iris pallida
TTAACAGGTAAAACATACAAGGTATTGTCCTGATTTGTCAAGGATTCCTCCAACTGCCGAAGCATAGTTCACTCCACCGCGCAAGCCTGCCATTGAGGTACGGTGCTGTATATGGTGGAAGATAAGGAAGCCCTAAAAGATCACCTGAAAAAACGTACCAAAAAAAGGAAATAAAAAATGTCGCGACAACAAACTAGTACAATGTGCAAAGACATACTTCTATGTTCTTAACGAGCCGGTTCAATTTGCACGAGCTAGGGCTCATTGACACAATTGATTATGTAACTTACACAATGCGTTGACCACAGTCTTCCCTTTACAGAACCTCCCGGTAGGCCCTCCGGGGAAATCAACCCCGTAGGGGTAGTAGTTAGCTTTCGCCAGGGAGCTCATGTAGTTGTTGTTGCCGTCGTCGACCAACGAGTCCCCGAACACGAACAAGGCCGGGATCATCGGTGCTGTTAGCCTTTGCCAGGGAGCTCATGTACTTGATCACTACAGTACTGTAAGTTTAATATTGGAGAAAGAAAAGCGTCAAAACGGACTGTCAACGCTTTAATAGCTCAGCTAAATTAGGTCTTTAGTGCAGTGCCAGTTGCATGTTGCATTGCAGTTTATAATTTCTGGAACATGAAAGGTGACGAAACATGTGAAACTCGTCCTTAGAGGTTTGACCCGGTAGCTCAGTTGCATGGACACAAATGTGACACGACACATAAGATAGGGAGGACATATGGCGACATGTGTTGTTCGCGGAAGCGCGGTCGTGGAAGCGACACCAGCCCACCTGAAAAATGAAGAACTGACGTTTATAACAATGTCAAGACTCAAGACAGATCAGACGTACAGTATATGATTCGGTGACTGTATTACCGAAGAAATCACAATTTCTATATCTTCATGAAAAATGCAATATTGAATACAAATATGCTAAACCTTTATCCAAAGGCTCAACCTCCTCACCGAACTTAAAGAAGAAAGAGAGAGATTACAATAAAATCACTCGCCCAATATATTCTGTAGTGATCTTCCTGAACGAAGTAGACGACTCCCCAAACAAATCTTCTCTTCCGATTGTCTCGAACTCCTAGCCCAAAGAGTAAAGCACGAACTTTCTCTTAGGTTTTATGTGGACTCGCATCCTGAATCTCCTTTCTTGCACTTATCTTGTGTCTTCATCCTCAATATATATATATATATATATATATATTATATATATATATAATTAGATCAAAAGCCCCCCAGCGGGAGCCTTCCAAAAGCCCTCCCCTAGTGCCGTTGGATCTAGCGGACTGCGTGGGGCCCGCGGGCACGTCTCCTCGATCCAACGGTGTAGTAAGAGGGGGGCATTTGGAGGGCTCCCGCTGGGGGTGTCACGTACCGAGCCGACAAACCGTTCGTCCCCGGTGTTATTATGCCAAATCGATCATCCTCGCTAAGGCATGATACCGTACGAGTATGGAATTGCACTTGTATAAAGCAAGAACGTTACGTTGATTATTATATTGAAATACGAAGTTAAAACTTCACAAATCATATTAGAATATAAGTCGCAGTTTAGGAAGATAGAAATATGCTTTTCATTCATAGCTTGCATCGAAGTGTAAGTCGTAATTACATTGGATGTCGTTACGGCTACATTGATTGAAATAAAAGAAATATACTCGACAAGCTGCCTGAACTAACAGTACTTGCCGTTCCATGCATTCGTCCCTTTATACTAATCCTTCGATTGAATTGGCTTCAAAATATTTTCGAAATATGAAGAGCTTCAAAATGCCTCCCCGTACTTCAGCTTCAGTTTAGGGCTCCCGCAGCATCTGGAGAGTTGGAGAGAGGGGGTTAGCAAAACACAATTGCTAAGTGGACGAAACGAACCCACTCGTCTAAACCGACTCTGATTGTTAAGGAAGACATGCTAAAGTTTTCTTTGCTATAGAGTTTTCTTTGTATTTTGAAGCATAGTGATTTATCACAATTCTTACCACGGCCGTGCTCGTCCTGCATAAAGCACAGATAATATTTACTACCGGCATAAGATAATATGTGAGCATGCTCTATCTATATGCGGTCATTGGTGTTACTACCACTTCAGTCTAGGTTGCAAGCCTGACTGACGGTCCCGCAAACATCAGTGTCGAAGCACGATTATTCATTCTTCCTAGGTCGATTCGATACCGATGTCCCGGATACCGATTCAAGAAAAAAATCAAACTTCTGCACAAGCTGTCCATGACCATGCCAATGCGTAAACAGTTTAATATATGCAAACATTTGTATAGCGCGGACAGTATTGAACGATATTATCATTTCTCCCAACTCATGCAACGATTCATTTTTTCCAAAAGCCGTACTTCCGATTTAGCATCTCGTAAGCACCAAATTGCCCGAGACATCATAAGCCACAATCGATGTTTCATATTATTTTGCAGTACGTAAAATAATCTATCTTTTTACTAGAACCTTAAACTTTTTCGTTTTGGTGCGAAACTTATATTTTCAGAGTAGATTACTCTAAATCGATACACTTTTTCCGAGTTCTTGACCTTAGTGGATTGGCATGCATTTAACTTGACATCGTCGATTTGAATGAGTTCGAGGCAAATGAATTTCGTTTGCGGGACAAAGTAGAAAAGAAGGGGCCGAATCACCCACCAAGTACTTTGATCGTGCCGACCATCGAAGCGCTTCGCAACGTTCAAGCTTTAGTTATGCGAGCTCCTGCAATGGCACCAACACTTAGTTAGAATTTTTTTTATTCCTTCGCTTCGAAATTCGTAGATTGTATTCAAAAATGACGCGAAACCACTTTCATCAAAACCAAGCGGTAAAAGCTCCAAAAAATTCATACATCAGTCCGGTCCCATCGAAGAAACTCTTATATTGAGCTCACTCGTCGAGACGCAGCCCGCTGCATCTAGGACGTATTCCAACAGAAGTCGTTCCATTAATTGGATCGATTCTCGTAACATTCGTCCAAATCGATTTGATCGATGCCGTAAGTTGTTATCGTTTACCAAGCTCACGATCGATTCAGATGGCCATCTAAGTTTCTGATCGATCTGACTTGGCGCAAGCATATTACGAAGTCCGTCGCCTATCAAAAGCGGGGCATTACATAATATACCATTAAGAAAAAGTTTCATCCCGAAACTTAAGAACAAGGATCCGACCTTAAATTAGGCAAACAACGAAGGGTACTTCTCCTTCATCTCCGCCTCCATTTTCTACGTCGACTCTTCAACTGAATGGTTCCGCCAAAGCACGTGGACCAAGGACATCGACCGATTTCGTAATATCTTCTCCTTACAGTCCAAAATTTGAATAGGACCTTCCGAGTAGGACAAGTCAGTATGTAGCTCCAACTGATCGAATCTAACCACGTGACTTGGATCGTGCACATATTTTCGAAGTTGTGAAACATGGAAAACATCGTGCACATCAGCCAAGGCAGGAGGTAGTGCGATCCGATAAGCAACCGTTGCAACTCACTCGATGATCTCGAAGGGGCCTACCAATCTCGAGTTCAATTTGGCTTTAACGTCGAATCACATCACGCCACGCATGGGCATTACTTTCAAAAATACATGGTCCCCGACCAAAAATTCTAGAGGTCGTCGACGAAGATGTGCGTAGCTCTTTTGTCGACTTTGCGCGATACAGAGTCTATCTCGGATCAAGCGGACCTTTTCGACGGCCTGCTCCACCAGTTTAGGTTCAAGCACTTGTCGCTTCCGACTTCATCCCAGCATATTGGAGAATGACACTTCCTTCTATAGAATGCTTATATGGAGCCATCTGAATGCTCGACTGATAACTGTTGTTATAAGCAAATTCCGCAAGAACAAATGCGTATCCCAACTAGTCTTTAGATCGATCGCACACAGGCGCAACATATCCTCTAAGATTTGATTTATCCTCTCCGTCTGACCGTCTGTCTGGGGGTGGTACGCAGAACTAAAATTTAGTTTGGTCCCCGTCGTCGCTTGCAGGCTCATCCAAAAATGTGATAGGAATCGTCCGTCTCTGTCCAAAATTATTGTGGCCGGTACCCCGTACAGTCGAACAATCTCGTCGATATAGATTTGCACTAACCGATCGACACTCCATCCGACTTTAATTGCGATAAAGTGAGCCGACTAGGTCAATCTATCAACAATGACCCAAATCGTATCATTCTCCCACGGCGTCTTCTAAAATCCTATAATAAAATCCATCGAGATGTTGTCCCACTTCCACTCGGGAATGGCGAGGTTCTGCAGCTCTTCGTCTGGCCTTTGGTGTTATGTCTTCACTTGCTGACACGCCATGTACTGCGACACGAAAGTAGCCACGTCTTTCTTCATGTCTTGCCACCAAAAATTTGTGCGTAAGTCCTTATACATCTTGGTGCTTCCAGGATGTAACGAGTACTTCGCATAATGTACTTCCATCGAATTTCTTTTTTGAGTTCGACAGTTTCAGGAATGCAGAGCCTTCCATTTAGTCGCATTGTTCTGTCTCTATCTTCCGCAAAGTCAGTCGCCTTTCTTGTTGAAATCAGCTCATACATTTTCTTCAGGAATGAATCGTCTTTCTGTGCGGTCTTTATTTTGCTAAGCAGGCTCGACCCTAGCTTCAACTGAGCTAGGTACAGGTGTCGATACTTAATTTCGAGTTCGATATCCATCGCTTCAAGCTCTTGCCGTATCTCATTATTTATGGCCAGCGATCCGTAAACATTCTGCTAAGCGCGTCGGCTACAACGTTTCCCTTGTCCAGTGTATACTAGATTGTTAGCTCGTAATCTTTTATGAGTTCGAGCCAACGTCGCTGCCGTAAGTTGAGTTCTCGTTGCATAAACAAGTATTTTAGGCTTTTATGATCTGTGTAGATTCTGCGAGCCACACCATAGAGGTAGTGCCGCCAGAGTTTCAATGCAAACACGATCGCCGCCAATTCTAGGTCATGCGTCAGATATTTTTCTCATGCTGTTTCAACTGCCGTGAAGCGTAAGAGATGACTTTATCTCTCTGCATGAGTACGCACCCGAGGCCAATTTTTGATGCATCGCTGAATATCTGAAAGCCTTCTGGACCATCTGGAAGTGCAAGGATTGTAGCTGAGACGAGCCGTTGCTTCAACTTTTGAAAGCTGGATTCACAGTCGTCACTTCATTCAAATACTACTCCCTTCTGGGTGAGGCAAGTCAGAGGCGACACTAGTTTTGAAAAGCTCCGTACGAATCTTCGATAGTAACCTGTTAAGCCCAAAAAACTCGAACGTCGCTAGCCGAGGTAGGTCGTTTTCAATCTACCACCGTTTCAATCTTCTTTGGTCCATCGAGACACCTTCGGCAGAGATTACATGTCCGAGAAATGTCACACTACTCATCCAGAACTCATATTTACTCCGCTTGGCATATAATTTATTTTCACGCAGAGTCTGTAATGTAATGCCCCACTCCGCACGGTACATTATGCTGAGTCGTTGACTCAAAGAGTTGCGTTGACCGATTTGTATCGATATGAATCGATACAAGAGTTACGTTGTCTCGAGAAATGTATCAATGCAAATCGATGTAAAGAGTTACGTCGACCCGAAGAACGCATCGAGTAATATCAATGTAAGTGTTAAGTTGGCCCGAGGGAAAGCATTGAGTTTGTTCGAAGATTCTAAGAAATCGAATCGACGCAAGGCAATTGACCAAATCGAATAAGTATTGATTTTAGTTGATTTCGTGTGCAGGCTATCCGTTTACGCTGAAATATTAGAGGTCGACATTTTGTCTTATTCAGAAAAGGGTTCGCAAAACCAATCGTCACCTTGTGACGGACTGAGGCATTGGCACGGTAAGCCAAATCGTACGTAATATTTCAATGAAGCACGAAGTACTCGAATGGCTAAGTCAGGAGAGTTGGCCGTGCAACAAAGTTATGAAATCGAGTCGCATCGGCTCGATAAAACGACAAGGCGTATCGACTCAAGGTGGGGGACATTGACTTCTCTTTCCTACTCCTTCATGACTAAGTAAAATATATATCATTGTATGCTGAGTTAACCTACCGAGACCACGGGCATGGCTCGATCGAGAGATAAACATAGTGCGTGTCGAACACTCGATAGAATAATTGAAATGAATCGTACATCAAATGTATGAGTCACTATGGAACATTAAATATCGCAAAGGCGAGCGCCTCGGTACGCAAGCCATAAAACATGGGATAATTGTATCGACGAGTACCTCAGTGCATAAGTCATTCCGTGCCACCGCACACGAGTTAGCATACAAGAACATTGAAAGACTATATCGACGCGAGTGCCTCAGTGCACGAGCGATAGAACATTGAATACCTTATCGAGGCGTGCCTCAGTTGCACGAGTCAGAAGAATGGAACATAAGTATAACGTGCTGAACCCTAAAGCGTAGAACATTGAAATACGGCCTTGAGGCGTGCATCGAACTCACGATACAAGTAAAGGGAGAATAACTATATCAACGAGTGCGCAGTTGAACGAGACTACAAAAGATGGCTTCGTTGAGAGAAAAATAGTTATGGCACGGATGTGACATAATTGTCGATGCGGCATGGTGCCTTTGAAATGTTCATGGCCTTCGGGGCGTTCGTTGAGAACATTGGGGCGTTGTGCCAATTGAAATAGAGATAGGCAAACTTGCTTGGTTGTATGAAAGATAAGATGCGTTGCATGGTCAAATGGACTTAAAGATATAAAGAAGCCTATGCACGGGCATCCCTCGAACGTGGCACGCCAGGGCGCTGGGACCGTTCGGCCTAGGAGAGATTGCGGTTATCGATATGTTGGTGCACTTCATCTAGACGGTTAGCGACCTTCTAGTGGATGTGATAAGCCACTAATTCAAGTATTTCGGTGGCACTCTGATTGTTTGGGTTAGCAACCGCACAGAGTGATCAACGTCTTATATATTCGATTTGAGTAATATAAGTCCATTCTAGCCCGAAAAGCTAGTGACCTTCATATAGTTAAGGGCGATGGTTGGAAGTACAAGGTATACATATATCCTGCATGGACGAATCCTGGGTCGAAAGTGCAAGGTACACTCATATCATCACATATAGATCCGCATAGAAAGCACTTATAACATGACATGGAAAGCTGATAGGCGTATTCACCTTGCATCGGTGCAAGGGCGAGTGCGTCGATGTTGGTAAGTCGTGCCACAAAATAAATACGAGAGTGCTTGCCTGTTTACTTATGCGAATTGAATAACATGCTTGCCATGATAACATGCTTTACAGTCTTTAAATATGCCATGAACTGATCCTAAGGAGAACATAGAAAAAGAACTAAATTGTATGTTTGCATGAGTCAATACAATACTAAATGTCGGTTTGTTAAGTGGGTCTTTGATCAGTATAGCGAGGACAAAAGTACTAATCCCCCCTAGTTTGCTAGCAGGTTCAAGGATTGGTCTGCTCGCAGCGGAGCTTCGCTTAAACGCGTTGAGGCTTGGGATGCCAAAGCGTATTGAGGCATACGACCGCATTGACGCTCGAACATGCAACAAGATTGATGCGGTCGAGATATAGGAAGCGTGATGTATGGAACAGTAAAATCCTTTGTGGGTAAGAGAGAACCTGAGTGTTGTAGCCAATCTGCATATATTGTTGGGCTATCGAAAGCCTTTGTAATCTCAGTTTGAATATCAATAAAGAGAATGGTTTCGTATTACTCTTTGTAAAACCCCTAATTTTTTATATTATTTTATTATTATTTCTATTTAATTATTTTTGTCAGTCGGTATATGTATATACGTTTTCGTTACGATTTGTTTTCGAACAAAATATGTATCTATGTGTGTGTGTGGAGTGTGTTGATTTACTAAAATTTATCTATGAAATTCGTACCTCATATTTTCCATATTCTTTTAAGTCTTATTGTATTAACTCGTTTCTAAAACAAATGTTGTGTTAGAAAATATTTTTATTTAATATTTGTAATAGAAATTTTTAGTATCTTTATAGTAAAATGATTTACTAAATTTATTTATTATTAATAGATATTTGGATATACGTAATGTGAATGATATAATATTTGATTCGATATGATTCATTTATTTTAAATGAATGAAGAGTTTACTAATCATTTTGCTACGCAAAGATATTTTTTAAATTATTAATATGTATTTAATAATGTTTAAATAATTATTGTTGTATACAAATATTGATTTAATTCTTTTATATTAAAACCAATTTCAAATCTATTTGATTTAAAAAAGATTTTATCTATTGATTTTTTTTTGCAAATTGTGATCCTTATCTAATCAGAATGTCTTCCACCCTATTTAAAGGGAAGCACCGTCTTTGTTCTCCACAGTTGCCCACACACAAACATCCACCATAGCCATCGCCACCATCCACAGCTGTGTCAGTGCATCGTGTCTGTGACCGTCAATTCTTATTCCATATTTACATATACATTATATTTTCTGTGTCGGACATATCCCGACACAATCAAACCCTAACCCTAACTCGTCGAAGCTCCGACCACCTCCCTGGAGCCTTCACGTTGGCCTCATGCCCTGTCCTCATAGCCGAACCCAGCCTTCCACCGCTCCCTGTCACGGCAGCCATCCCTCCGCTTCCATAATGGAACACCCTACCAACCTAACCGGCGCTCTCACCACCAACATCATGACCGCAACCCTATGATCACCAATTTCGGCGAACCCACAGCCAATCGACACCCGATCCGTCGTCGCACCCATGGTTGTGACCACACTGGCCAACAAACCCCCGCCACTACCAAATCACTCTTGCCACTTCACCACCTCAACCCCGACCGGTACCGCCGCTGCCCATGTCATCATCCCCATCTCCACCATCACAACCACCCTCACCATCGTCATCATCAGACCACCCCGTCGACCTCGACCGCCCGACCAGAATCACCATCCCACCAAGGGCACTGTCACGCCCCGACCGGAATCACCCGAATCATCGTCCTCGTAGGGGGCATGATGCCGTACGAGCCAGGAGTTGCACTCGTGCAAGGCAAGATGACAAGTTCTCAAATGGTTATCTTTTGATTCGATATTAACAACGAAAGAAAAACAGATTATACGAAACAATTCTCTTTGTTGATATCCGAAATTGAGATTACAAAGGCTTTCGATAGCCTAACAATATATGCCAGATTGGCTACAACACTCAGGTTCTCTCTTGCCCACAAAGGATTTTACCGTTCCATACATCATGCCTTCTATATCTCGGCCGCATCAATCCTGTTGCATAGTCCGAGCGTCAATGCGACCGCACGCTTCAATACGCTTCGGTATTCAAGCCTCAACGCGTTCAAGCGAAGCTTCGCCGCGAGCCATCCATTCCCTGCACCCTACATGAAGCTAGTAGGGGATCAGTACGTTCGTCCTCGCATGTACTGATGCAAAGACCTTCTTTCCAAACTGACATTTTAGTATTTATGTTGAATCATGCAACTAGCTTATGATCTTGCTATGTTCTCCTTAGGGAAAATTTTATGGCATATTCGAAAGTATAAAGCATGTTAGCATGGCAAGCATGTTATTCGAATTGAAATAGGCAAGCAAACAAGCAATCTCGTGTTTGAGTCGTGGCGTGACTTCTTACTAAGTCGACACACTCGCTCTTGCACCGACGCAAGGTGGATGCGCCCTATTCCTTCCCTGTCATGTTATAAGTGCATCTCTAAGCAGGATCTATGTGCGGGACGCATACGCGCCTACACTTTCAACCCATCGTTCCTTAGCTATATGAAGGCCGTTGGCGTATCCGTGCCAGAATGGACTAAAGGAGTTTCTTACTTTCTTTTCTCTCATTCTTTTCTTATTCTTTGGTCGGACTGCCAGTCGTTTAACGGGTGGGTTGCGGTCCCAACAACCGAAACATTCCCGCTGTATACCATCATTTGCAGCTTTTTCCATCTATAAGCGAGTGCTATTCGTCTTAAGGATGTGCGCCTACAAAGATTATTCATTTTCCTCCTAGGCCAAGCGGTTCTAGGGCGCTTCGGCATTTAACCATTTGGGGAAATACTCGTGTACGAGTCATTATCACATTAATCTCAAGACCATCCCATTCGACCATGCAACGCCCTTATTATTCAAACAACCAAGCATAGTCTTGAGTCCGAGACTCAGACTTTATCATCTCGTATTTCTTCCGTTAACTTTCTATGTTCTTATATTTCGTACTTATTTCAATGTTCAATGGCATTATGCCTCAACTCAATGTTCCTCAACCGAACGACCCGAAGGTCTCGAACACCTTCCGAGGCATTATGTCATATCCGATAGTTCTGCCACATTCATGCCACAACTGTATTCTCTCGCAACGAAGACATCTTGTATGGTCTCGTGCACGTATACACGTTTCGACCGTATTTGATGTTTTATAATTTAGCGTTCAATGTTCGGGGCTTGCGCACTAGGGCGTTCGCCTATTATCTTTCGATGTTCTTGCCTTTCTAACTCGTGCGCGAAGGCACGTATGGTTCGTACACTAAGGCACGTCGATTACGTTATCCCATGTTCTTGCGGCTTGCGCACCGAGGCGCTCGCCTTTGCGATTTCCGATGTTCTATAGCGACTCGTGCATATGATGCACGTTTATTTCAATTGTTCTAACTTAGTGTTCGACTCACAATACGATTTACTTTTCAATCGGACCACGCTCGTGGCGTCGATAGGTTAACTTTAACATACAATGATATATTTGACTTACCACATGAAGGAGTAAAAAGAAGTCAATCCTCCCACCTTGAGTCGATATGCCTTTATCGTTTCGTCGAGCCGATGCGGCACGATTTTATAACTTTGTTGCACGGACACTTTTTTCTGACTTAGCCATTCGAGCACTTCGTGCTTCATTGAATTATACATCCGATTTGGCTTAGCGTGCCCAAGTCTCAGCCCGTCGCAAGGCGACAATTTGATTTCGCGGACCCCTTACTAAAAATGGCAAAAGATGACCTAATATTTTTGCATCAACGTATAACCTGTACACAAAACAACTAAAATCAATACTTGCATCGATTCGGACTTGCGCCTTGGTCGATTCGATTTCTTAGAATCTTTGAGCCGATTCAACGCACTCATCCTTCGGGGCAACACGGTGCTTCGCATCGATTCACTCGATGCATTCTTTCGGGACAAGACAACTCTTCGCATCGACTCAGTTCGATGCGTTGCTCGGGACAACGTAACTCTCGTATCGATTCGCATCGATACATTTCATTCGTTCAACGCGACTCGCTGAGTCAACGCTTCAGCGTAATGCACCGTACGGAATAGGGCATTACAGGCACTACCGCCACTCTTCCCATACAACCAACAAAAAGAAGACCAAAACCCTTACCTGAGCCCCGCTTCTCCGTCCTGACTTCCTCCTCCGACGTCGGCCAAACCCGTCGCCACTCCACCTCTCCACGACCGCTTCGCCCCGTGAGCGCTACCTCCAGCCGCCCGACCGGCCACCATGCGAACATCCACCTGTGCCACCGACCTTCCTGGTCGGCGCCTCCCAACCATGTGGAAGCGCCGCCGTCGACGAGCCAGGCCTCCTCGGCGAGTGAGCCCCAAATCTGAACCCCTGTCGCCCGAACTCGCCGGCGAACCGCCGTCGCGTCGACTACGCCGACGCGCGTGTCCGTCCCGTCCCACATGACCGCCACTGTCACGCCCTACTCCCATAGTAGCGATCGTCCTCGCTAAGGCGTGATGCCGCACGAGCCTAGATTGCGCTCGTGCAAGGTGGGTTCCATAACGGCCAATTTCAACGGCTGTGACGGGGTCGTCGCACAGAAGTCCCAAGCAAAGATATTGAATAATAGCAGCAAAATTTAGAACAAAACACAAGTTACTCAAAGAAGCTCTTTATTGATATTGAAACAACGATTACAATGGGCGCAAGGCCACGATTATAAGTCTCTCAAGCTCACATTACAAGTAACTCTGCTCTCTCTTATTTCTCAAATATATGTCTTGAGCCAGCGGAAGCTTCGGAAGGTGACGTCCATACATTATGTCCCGTATATGTCTTATTTCCACGCGGCTGCACGCTTCGAATCGCCAAGGAACTCCATGCCTCGACGCATCCAAGCGAGCCCCGTACCACGAGCTTCTACCTGTGCCTGCACATGTAAACTATGTGGGTGTCAGTACTCAAATATACTGGTGGAATGAGCTCCTCGCCCACCCATACAAAACCAACACATTAATTTACTTTATGCAACATAGTCCATTCTTATCAATTGTCTTTCTAGTCTTGTCTTAGGATCAGTTTTATGACAGACGCCTTTGCATACTTGTGTCTATGGACCATTCCGTGCTTGCAATAACAACGTTAACTCATACTTTGCCTTAGACCCTTCTCGTGCCAATAACGTTAACCTATCAAGTCGTGTTTGCCTTACGGCCATCATCAGAGACGCAACTATACGATAGACTCTATTTCTTTGTGACCGTGCTATCGCACCGATAACATCCTTATCCTTGCCTCAAGACCTTCTTGTTTGCTTGCAATGTCAATACACCGACTCATACCTGGCTTTCGTGCCAAACTCTGGGACATAACGACTCAGTCATGCCATGAACTCAATTCGTGCTTCAATAACTCTGAGGCAGCGCCTCCTCGCTTAGTCTTGCCTATACTTTAGTCTTGACAACGCAGCCGTGCCTCACATTTCGAGGTCGTGCCCAGCAACTCAATGTAACTTCACCCAACTTGCCCTACGGCCCTTCTCGACTTAACTCGCAACAGCTCAAGCCTAACTAATGCAACTCTATGCCAACGACTTAACACTCGACGCCATACCTCATGCCGAAGCACGCCGCCTTCGTTGTAGCCAATTCTTAGGCCCAGACATTGTGTTCTCTAACTGCATACACATTCAACTCAACTCAGTCCAAAGGCACACACGCGGATTGCCGCCCGTGCCAACACATCTATATGAATGGTCACTGGCATTAACTAGCCATCGTGGACATAGCCTGGCATTCGGGACCCTTGTACCGCAGGTAGCGATCCCCGATGCAAGTCCCCGACCTACCGGTTGCCTAATACCCATCTCGGCTATACCCTGTTTCCTCCTAGGCCGAGTCGGTCCCTTGGCCCTGGGTTGCCGCTCGAAGAAATATCGCCCTTGTCGACAAGTTGTCCATGACCACGCGCCTACGCTAACTTTCTAGACTTAACGTAATTGCATGGTCTCATCATCATCACTTAGTTCCTTTGCTTTACTTCTTCCACCTTTCATACTTCTTTGTAGAGCCCAAACCAGGGTTGCCTCGGCGACTGAACCACAGTCCTGACATATTTCCTCTTGGCGACTAACCATCGCTTAGACTTAACATTCTTTGAACTCAGGGAACGGCTACTGCATAGCCTTCCAACTTAACTTGAACATAATATGTTTCCTTAAGTATCGACAGACCATGGCTAACTTTTTACCGAACCAACCGTGGCTCATGCCTTAAACCGACACGTGTTCTATGCAACGCTATCGCCCAAGTCATACCTCATATGACGGGCCTTGGGATCGTGGGACTATTTAAGTTGACAACCGCAGAATGAGCGGGACAGCACTTGGAATGACTTAGGTCGACCGGCATAACTTTGCCTAACTTACTCAAGCCTACAACTTAACCCGAGGGACGAGCAAAGGCTATGCCAAGCCTTGCGCAGTGGAACCGTGCACGCTTTATCAAACGTTTATGCGGGCGATGCCTATGACTTAGGCAAGTTCGATGTTTTGTGTTGAAGACCAACTTTCCTTCTTCCAAGCCACAGGACGAAGGACGAGTGTCATTTTCAAAGCACGCCGAGCACCAACTCTAAGCCGACCTTTGGACCTTTCCATATTCTAACTCAATTCGACCCGTCGGGATTACTCCCTTTAGCTATGAGTTCATCTATTTTATTATTAAGCCTACTTGTGCAAGTTGAAAATACGCAATTTATTATGTGAAGGCAAAGATGAGGCGAGTTACCGAAACTACCCCACCTGAGCGATGTCCGAGCAAGCCGTTGCAAGGCTAAGTCCGAACGCCGTCGGCGTTTCTATTCCTCCGATTGACTGAGCGGGATGGATACTACATCATACACCACTCAGAACAAGTTTCGTCCTCGAAACTAACTGAGTACTTACTCATTGACTCATCACTTTAATTAACATTCACGAACTCTAGCACACACTACGTCTATGCGTTTTCTAATCCGAGCCACGCTCGTGCTACCCACAATCTTTTCTTCAAAACTTACAATCTTAAAATCCTGACACTTTCTTGTTCCTCAAGTCTTCCTTGAATTCAACGTATCACTTAGTATGGATCGTGCACATATTTTAGGCGTCCCCAAAATACATGCATTTCAGCCAAGCCTCGTGATAGAGAATCCCCCATCACCACTTGAGTCAGAATCATGCACATATTCGGGCGTCCCTGATATACGTGGATGTCAGCCGAGACTCGCGAGTGGTGCCTCCACAATTTCCTACCACTTCGCACTCGGACGTGCCTAACCGTTAGGCTATGTCTTTCCGTCAGTATTGGAATCATAGTTCCCAAACAACAATATCAACACTGATCCCATCCTAAGGTCAAACCAAGTTGATTGTACAGGAGTTTTCTACCCAAGCTCGTATCACTCTGATTTCTAACATCGAGCATCGATTCCCTATACACATCTCAACATTCGTCGTACGGGGTCTGAGTCATTCAGCAAAGCCATCCTATGACAACTTACATTTTAACCAATTCCTTAACATATCAATCTCACTCGTTCAACAAGCCATTTCGCATAGTCAATATCTTCGATCACGTTCGACATAATCCTCCTATCATCCCTTCCAAGCCAAGCACGCTACGACACAATCCATCGCTAAACCATAATTCACATTTCATATTCCCTAAGTCATTCATCCCAATTTACGTATTCGATCATGAGGTCGTCTAGCTTAACAATATGTTGCTCCCCGATCTCATGCGATTCAGATTATCTACGGTGGACATGAATCACCATGCACGCTCCCGCAGGATAGTCATCCTCATCGGGACGTAACTTTTGTGTCTAGACTATTCATTCTCGATGCACGGATTGGACCTACTAATCCTCAAGTTTATTTCATCCATCAATCGCAAGTCTAAACATCCTCGAATTTTTTTTCGCATCAAACCAACAAGTCGAGACAATCAAAGTTGCCGTGTCCTAATTTTCTGAGTTCGATCATTCCCGCGACATGAATCACCATGTCAGCGCTCACGCGGAATGATCGCCCCAATTCTGATGCAACGCATGTGCGAGGCTAGAGTTGCGCTCGTGCAAGGCAAGAATGTCAACACTGTGGTTATCCGCGTAACCCTCAAGATTTATTTTCATCCAACATTTATCTCAATCAAAATCCTAAGTATAGCACCCAACCGAACAATAACACTTGCACGATCGTCATCCGCCGAGTCAGAGTACCCCCGGGTTATCGCATATCTATCTTTGATACCCCTCAATACCATCGACGATATGCGTAACCTGACGATCTTCCTTTGCAACAAATTCTGACTTGTGCGAATGGTGCTATCGTCTGACTGGATAATCTCCTCGACATTCAAATTCAAGTTCGATCATCATCCCTCGAGTCATTCCCCACATCAAATTCCTTAAACCCAAATTCGTGTATTATTCATCCGTCTATCTTAAGTCATCGACCAACGTATTTTCTCAATTCGCATCTCCCTTTGCTAACTCAAATCATAGAGCAACATTCAATCCAATCCTTAGAGTCATTCGTGTAACTTCAAAATCAAACAATTTATGCACGCTATCTACCTGTCGTGCTAACTTTTGTATATGATCCGTATCAATTTCCTCGATCAAGTGATCCATTCGCTACACCTTAACTTTTCTTCGATTCGATTTACCTACTCAATCATTTTCGTGTTTCATACTCGCACAATCCTCAATCCCGTGCACGTTCCGTGCGTGTCATTTTTTGTTCGAATCCACTTATCAAAATTCATGACAACAACTCACTCAATCTAAGGCTTTACACAGGTGCGACGCTTGCTGATAGACTCATCGACACCCGAATCCTCAATCGATCGATCGACATCCCTGAGGCTATCGCATACACCACTCAAGGATGAAGTCATTTGATAAATCCTCAAAACTATCATTCGAATCAAAATTGACTTCTTCGAATCCCGTTCGAACCATTCCTCAGTTTTCAAGCACGCTCATATATCGCATCGACGTTATCGTCGCTCGATAGCACCCCTATCGATAGTCATCTCATTTTCTCAATTGAGTCCAACTCATTCTTGCACGACACTATTCAATTCCCGCACTTGACTTTTCTAAGTTCGACGCAACTTTGGTGTATATGTCCAGTCCGACTTAGCCAACCGTGCTTACGCGAACTATCTTTTTGTTTTGTCGAAAATTATTCTCCTATATTTTGCAAAATAGATAGACTTATTGTATAGACATCCCGTGGGACATCTGAGAGAGAGCGCACTAACGATTTCAATATGCGGAAGCAACATTCAGAGTTCGCAAAAATAACAGAGTTAAAGAATTCAATTGAGTCCAAGGACGTAAAGCCGTGCTCTGATACCATTTATGTCACGCCCCGCTTCCGTAGGAGCGATCGTCCTTGCTAAGGCGTGATGCCGCACGAGCCTAGATTGTGCTCGTACAAGACGGGTTCCATAACGGCCGATTTCAGCGCGGCTGCGACGGGGTCGTCGCACAGAAGTCCCAAGCAGAGACATTGAATAATAGCAGCGAAATTTAGAACAAAACACAAGTTACTCAAAGAAGCTCTTTATTGATATTGAAACAACAGTTACAATGGGCGCAAGGCCACGATTACAAGTCTCTCAAGCTCATATTACAAGTCACTCTGCTCTCTCTCATCTCTCAAATATAAGTCTTGAGCCAGCGGAAGCTTCGGAAGGTGACGTCCATACATTATGTCCCGTATAAGTCTTTTCACGCGGCCGCACGCTTCGAATCGCCAAGGAACTCCATGCCTCGACGCATCCAAGCGAGCCCCACACCACGAGCTTCTACCTGTACCTGCACATGTAAACTATGTGGGTGTCAGTACTCAACTGTACTGGTAATGAGCTCCTCGCCCACCCATATAAAACCAACATGTTAATTTACTTTGTGCAACATAGTCCATTCTTATCAATTGTCTTTCTAGTCTTGTCTTAGGATCAGTTTTATGACAGATGTCTTTGCATACTTGTATCTGCGGACCATTCCGTGCTTGCAACAACAACGTTAACTCATACTTTACCTTAGACCCTTTTCGTGCTAATAACGTTAACCTATCAAGTCGTATTTGCCTTACAGCCATCATCAGAGACGCAACTATATGATATACTTATTTCCTTATGACCGTGCTATCGCACCGATAACATCCTTATCCTTGCCTCAAGACCTTTTTGTTTGCTTGCAATGTCAACACACAGACTCATACCTGGCTTTCGTGCCAAACTCTGGGATGTAACGACTCAGTCGTGCCATGAACTGAATTCGTGCTTCAATAACTCTGAGGCAGCGCCTCCTCGCTTAGTCTTACCTATACTTTAGTCTTGACAACACGGCCGTGCCTCACATTTCGAGGTCGTGCCCAGCAACTCAACGTAACTTCACCCAACTTGCCCTACGGCCCTTCTCGACTTAACTCGCAACAGCTCAAGCCTAATTCATGCAACTCTATGCCAAGACTTAACACTCGACGCCATACCTCGTGCCGAAGCACGCCGCCTTCGTTGTAGCCAATTCTTAGGCCCAGACATTGTGTTCTCTAACTGCATACACATTCAACTCAACTCAGTCCAAAGGCACACACGCGGATTGCCGCCCGTGCCGACACATCTATATGAATGAATGGTCACTAGCATTGACTAGCCATCGTGGACATAGCCTGGCATTCGGGACCCTTGCACCGCAGGTAGCGATCCCCGATGCAAGTCCCCGACCTACCGGTTGCCTATTACCCAGCTCGGCTATACCCTGTTTCCTCCTAGGCCGAGTCGGTCCCTTGGCCCTGGGTTGCCGCTCGAAGAAACATCGCCCTTGTCGACAAGTTGTCTATGACCACGCGCCTACGCTAACTTTTTAGACTTAACGTAATTGCATGGTCTCATCATCATCACTTAGTTCCTTTGCTTTACTTCTTCCACCTTTCATACTTCTTGCAGAGCCCAAAGTTGCCTCGACGACTGAACCACAGTCCCGACATATTTTCTCTCGGCGACTAACCATCGCTTAGACTTAACATTCTTTGAACTCAGGGAACGGCTACTGCATAGCCTTCCAACTTAACTTGAACATAACGTGTTTCCTTAAGTATCGACAGACCGTGGCTAACTTTCCACTGAACCAACCGTGGCTCGTGCCTTAAACCGACACGTGTTCTATGCAACGCTATCGCCCAAGTCATACATCATATGACGGGCCTTGGGATCGTGGGACTATTTAACTTGACAACCGTAGAATGAGCAGGACAGCACTTGGAATGACTTAGGTCGACCGGCATAACTTTGCCTAACTTACTCAAGCCTACAACTTAACCCAAGGTGAAGAACAGATGGCAACTCTAGAAGGGGGTGAATAGAGTATATAGAGATAATATCCAATTAAAAAATCAACTCTATCACAAATAAAACCAATCAGAGTAAGTACGGAAAATAAAGAGAGAATCAAGAGAGCATACGCAGACACAGCCGATTTTAACCTGGTTTCCCTCGTGGAGGACTAGTCCAGGCCTGAGAACTCTAGCTCAGGATTAAATCCACTATTTGTGAAATAGTATTACAACCCGTGCCTTTTCTTCAGAAGAGCACGTCAACTTCTTACAGAGGATCGCAGTGGCGATTTGCTTGGAATTGTCCAAGCGACTTCTTCAACTCTTGCACAAGAATCCTAACTGAGAGATGCTGAGCACTCGAGACTTAGGAGGCTTGTGGCTAGTAGATGGGAAGGGGGTATGGCTTTTCTGAGCTTTAAGAAAGAAGAGAAGAGAAGATTGGATGATTTGAAATGAGAAAATTCATGGCCTATTTATAGTGTTTTTGTAGGCAGAATTCGGCCAAAATTGGGTAGGAAATTTCAAATATTTGGCCGTTGGACAACTAGCAACCAGCTAACCCTAAAATTAAGGATGTAATTTTTAGGGGACAGAGTTCGGCCCGAACTCTGTGTGGAGGCAGAGTTCGGCCCGAACTCTGTCTCCAGAGCACAGAGCTGGTCTAAGTGGCCAGTGGGTATTTTTCTGGATGGTGGAGTTTGAGGATAATTGGGTAGACTATAGGTCAAGTCTCAAGAGCTCAGCATGACACAGTTTACAATCAGTCTAGACTCAAAGAAAGTGTAAAATACAGACTCATATATAACTGAACTGTAAAGACTGAGCTGTCTTCTGACTTGAGCTTGATGTAGACGTCGTGTGTCGTATTGAATTATTACAATTATTATTTAGTCAATGTTATCAATATTTGGTTGACTGTGACTTTGTGTCAACAATCTCCCCCATATTGATAATTGACAAAATAATAAATGTATATTCAATATTCATACCTGGACACAGAAATGACAAAAGCAAAGCTCCCCCATAATTTGTGCCGAGCTAAACAAGATAGCTCCCCCGTAAACAATGCGTTGAACCTGTTGGCCTGATAGAGAAATTCTCCCAAAAGCACCAAAAGCACATATACCACGTATATAATACACAGAATATACATATCTCTCCCCCTTTTGGTATTTAGCAATATAATATGAAGCAGATAATAATGGGCAAACACACCAAAAAGAGAAGAAATAGCATATGAACGAACATAATGAGCATATAATAATAGAACTACTAGAATCATAAGAGTCACAACTCATAACTAGAGTCACCAAAACCATAAAAATTGTACCAAGTACATAAATCCAACTAAACAACTGAAAAGTACTAGAAAGCATAAAAATAAACTACGATCAGCAGCAGCATCATTAAGTAGAAGCCATCTCCATCATGGAGCACGAGAAGGCCCAGCAGAGTCGAAGCGCCTGGGGTCCACAAAAGCAGCACCCGAATCCAGGTAACGCATGACCCAAGGATCGTCAATGCGATATCCCTCACGATCGGGATCCCGCTCCATGGGAATGGGCATAGAAGGATGACGGGACATGGAATACCGAATATCATACAGCGAGTTGCTGAGTGCACTCATCTGCAGGGTAGTACGATAGTCCATCTGAGCCCAGCGATCGTCCTCTAAGTCGAAACGATCTCGGAGCATGGTCTGGATGGAGTCAAGGGTAGCAGGAGGAAGAGGCGCATCCTGTCCAAGTGGAGGGGCGTCGGGCTCCTCTTCATCAGAATGCTCAGAAGTGGCAGGAGAGGCTACGACTGCCTGAAGTCGTCGTGCCTTGGAAAGGAATGCAGGGCAGGCAAGAAGGGACAGTCATGAATAGAAATAATGAACGTACGAAAAACCATAGGAAGATACAAAGGATAAACCAGGGCTCGTGGTTTCTTCCTACAGTTTATCATCCAGTCCATCATGGAACGTGGAAGATTGAAAGGAATACGATAGTGAAGATGATACAATGCTGAGATCTCAAAATATGTGACTTCATCGGTTGAGCCGGCTTTTGGCAGAATAGTGTTGAAAATAATCCGATGAAGATCAGAAAAATATGGATTTAGAAATTTAGCCATAAGCTTGCGAGGACGTGTGTACGGAGTGCACAAGTCGTCCTTGAAGCTCTCAAGGGAAGTTCCGTCGGGAAAGCGGAACGACCGGGCTTCAACAAGCTTTTCCCAAGAGTTGGGCTCTTGTAGGTCAATATATTCGGCTAAGTCAAAGTCATCAAAGGATATATCAATACCCGCAACTCGTGAATAGATGTGAGTGTCATCATAAGTTGCAGTAGAACATTTGGATGGCATTGCGATAGATGGCAGAAGTCGCAGTGACTAACTTATTTAAGCAAAGATCTTGAAACATGGATTCATATTGAGAAAAGATGGTAAAATTAATAGGATGTCCCCCGAATACCGGACGAGTCTGAAAGTCGCTAAACCACTCGTTGGATGCATCTAGCGATACAAATAATCGGTCGTCATACGTATTAGGGTCATGGGGACGAGGTGGGTTGAACAACGGATGAGGGGGTTGTTATTGTTCAACGGGTTGCTCAATGGGAGGAGGAGGATTCGAAGAGGAAGCACCCTCGGTTCGAGTCCTCTTTCCACGATTGGGCAAGCGAGGAGCCATTGCACAAAATAGAGAAGAAGAAGGAGTTATACCTTAAATCAACAATGAACAGTGAAAGAGAATGAGAAAATAGCCCTTCTCCTTGATTTTGGTGAGCAATGGAGCACTATGGAGAGAAATCTAGTGTTAGGGTTTGTGAAAATATGTTGGAGGAGAAGAAGGTGGTGGAAAAAATGAAGAAGAGAGAGGAAAACCCGAATATAAGGAGAGGGTTTTCTTTGGTCGGAGTGAATCTGGACCGTAGGATCTCATTTGATCAAACGGCTGAAACCTGTCCCGATTCTGGAACAGGGGGACCGAACTCGGCCCGAACTCTGGTAGGGACAGAGTTCGGCCCGAGTTCTGGTTCATGTCCCAGAACTAAAATCAGGCTGGAAGGATAAAAAAAATTGGTTAAGTATGGAAAACAAGTAAGATATGAGGACAAATGCTTTGAAAGATTCAACCAGTTAGATAGTGAAGTAGAAGAATAGCAGAATGAAATTGAAATATAGTGTGTCAGCAGTAATAAATTAAAATGAACCATATAATAAAGAAGGAAATATATTATGATTCAATAATTTGAATCTGCCATGGGTTAGCTGCAGGGGCCGGATCCCAGCTAGCGGTAGTCCTGAGGACTAGTGCACCGTGTCGCTTAGGCTTTTACGTCTTGTTGTCAGAAGGACCCTTTCGGCTTGTACCCATAGCAAGTTCATTTTTAAGAGAATCTCAATATATTCGATATTTACGCAGGTGCATTTTAATTTATGACAGCTTCATCTAAAATTCCAAGTTCACGACAAAGGAAACTGAAGCGCTCTTCGGATAATGGCTTAGTAAAGAAGTCTGCTAACTGATGATCAGTGTCAACAAATTCTAAATTAATCGTGCCATTTTGCTGATGATCACGCAAAAAGTGGTGTCTAATCTCAATGTGTTTTGTGCGTGAGTGACATATGTGATTCTTAGTAAGATTAATTGCACTAGTGTTGTCACAGAAGATAGGAATATGCATGAAAGATAAATTATAGTCTTCAAGGGTTTGCTTCATCCACAGAATCTGTGCACAACAACGCCTAGCTGCTATGTATTCAGCTTCTGTTGTGGATAGTGCGACATAATTCTGTTTCTTGCTAAACCAAGAGACTAAAGCCTTTCCTAATAAATGGCACGTACCGCTCGTACTTTTACGGTCGACCTTGCATCCAGCAAAATCAGCATCAGAGTAACCAATAAGGTCAAATGATGTTGACTTGGGATACCATAGGCCCACTGTAACCGTACCCTTAAGGTATCTAAAGATACGCTTAACTGCGGTCATGTGCGATTCCTTAGGATTTGCTTGATATCTAGCACACAGGCAAACGCTAAACATTATATCAGGACGACTAGCAGTAAGATAAAGTAGACTGTCTATCATACCTCGATACTTACGTTGATCTACGGGTTTGCCGCTCTCATCTGGTTCCAGTTTGGTTGAAGTAGCCATAGGAGTGCTGATTGGTTTGACATTATCAAGTTCGAATTTCTTCAGCATGTCCTTTGTATACTTCGACTGACAGATGAAGGTTCCATTTATCATTTGTTTGACTTGCAGCCCAAGAAAGTAGTTGAGCTCCCCCATCATGCTCATCTCAAACTCGGTCTGCATACACTTGGCAAAATCTTGACAAAGGGTTTCATCAGTAGAACCAAAAAATAATATCATCTACATATATCTGAACTAAGAGAATAGTGTCCTTCAAAGACTTTATGAAAAGTGTAGTGTCAATTTTCCCTTTTGAAAAACCTTTCTCAAGCAAGAAGTTGCTTAGCCGTTCATACCAAGCTCTAGGGGCTTGTTTGAGGCCGTACAGCGCTTTCTTTAGCTTGAACACGTGGTCAGGAAATTTGTTATTTTCAAAGCCAGGGGGTTGTTTTACATAAACTTCCTCCTTAATAAAACCATTCAAGAAAGCACTTTTAACATCCATTTGAAATAATTTAAAATTTTGAAAATTTGCAAATGCACAGAGCATCCGAATAGATTCTAGTCTAGCAACAGGAGCATACGTCTCATCGTAGTCGATACCTTCCTCTTGGTTGTATCCTTGAGCTACTAGACGAGCTTTGTTGCGTGTGACTGAACCATCTTCATTTACTTTGTTTCTAAAAACCCATTTAGTACCAATGATCGAGTGATCAGCTGGTCTAGGAACTAGTTCCCATACTTGGCTCCTCTCGAATTGGTTGAGTTCTTCTTGCATAGCAGAAATCCAAAATTCATCATTGAAAGCTTCAGAAATGTTTTTAGGCTCAATTTGTGAAATAAAGGCAGTGCTAGCAATAGAGTCTCTTAATGATGATCTAGTGGTTACTCCACGTGAAACCTCACCTATTACCAAATTTTCTGGATGTGAAGGCTTGAAAGAGAATTTCTTAGACAAGCTTTCCAGAGAATTTGTTTCGGTTGTGGTGTTCATTGGAGTAGACGTTGATGGCTCAACATCATCATCAAGAGTAGCTGCTGCACTGTTATCTTCGTCAAAAGTCATATTTGTAGACTCTTCCATAATTAACGAGCGTTTGTTAAAAACTCTATATCCCTTACTCTTGGCAGCATAGCCAAGGAATATACCATCGTCAGCTTTGGCATCAAATTTGCCTAAGTTGTCTTTGGTGTTAAGGATAAAATATCTACATCCAAAAATTTTAAAATAAGAAACATTGGGGGTTCTCCCAAACCAAAGCTCATAGGGTGTTTTCTTCGTAATGGGACGAATAAGCACCCTATTCAAAATGTGGCATGCTGTACTGACAGCTTCTGCCCAAAAGTATTTCGGAAGTGAGAATTTATTCAACATGACTCTAGCCATATCGCCAAGAGTCCTATTCTTCCGCTTCACAACACCATTTTGTTGAGGAGTTCTTGGACAAGAAAACTCATGATCAAAACCATTAGAATCACAAAATCTTTCAAAAATAGAATTTTCGAATTCGCCTCCATGACCACTTCTGATTCGAGTAATCATGTAGCCTTTTTTGTTTTGAACTTTCTTAACAAAAATCTTGAAAACTGAAATAGCATCACTTTTATTTGCAAGAAAGAAAATCCAAGTAAATCTTGAAAAATCATCAACAATAACAAAGGCATAGAGTTTTCCGCCAAGACTGGCTACTCTACTAGGCCCAAATAAATCCATATGGAGTAATTACAAGGGTCTAGAAGTGCTTACAGAGTTTATGGAATGAAAAGATGACTTGGTTGCCTTGTTCAACTCACATTCGGCACATACGGTGTCCTTTTTGAATGTGATGTCGGGCAAGCCTCTAACTAGCTTCTTGGTTGATAGCCTGGATATATTATCCATATTGGCATGACCAAGACGCTGGTGCCATAGTAGCCGTTCATCTTTATGAGCATATAAACATCTACCTGCATTGTTAGTATTTCCAGACAAATAGAAAGTATAAATATTATCCTCTCTTACCCCTTCAAAAGCGATGTCTCCCGTTGACCTATCATAAATAAGGCATTTGTTTTGTCCAAAGTTAATGTCATATCCATGGTCAGCAAGATGACTAATGCTGAGCAGGTTATGCTTTAACTCGGTCACTAGGCAGACATCCTTTATTACGGGAGAGGGAGGATAACCAATATTACTATTACCTATAATATAACCTTTGAGGTTATTGCCGAAGAATACATATCCTTCTCTCTTCATCGATAGTGATACGAAAAGATTTGCGTCTCCTGTCATATGTCGCGAGCATCCACTATCGAGAATCCACTTACTCTTAGTTGAGGAGGGAAGGTCCACCTACATCAAGAGTAGATGTGACCTTTGGTACCCGATTTCTTGAGGATCCTGAAAAGTTAGTTTTTGGAAACCATGCATATATTTTTCTATCAACTAATCTTCTAATTCTACATTATGGTGATATGTGACCATGCAAACCACAATAAGTACATGTAGCATTCCTATTTACATTAGGAGCATGCTGATGATGTCTATAAGCAGTATAATGAGCAGAAGTATGATGATTAGCATGATGATGATGATTATGCATAGAGTGCTGTGGAGTGGCATGGTGATATTGTCTATATGGAGCATGGTGATGTTGTCTATATAGAGCATGGTGATGTTGTCTATATGGCATGACATTGTGATGTTGTCTATATGGCATGACATTGTGATGTTGTCTATATGGCATGACACTGTAATGTTGATTGTGTCTTTGTGCAGCATGATGATTGTATCTATGATAATTATTTCTACGTGTATGTGGTTTGTGTCCTTTGTGAAATTGTGTGTATATGAAAGCATGATTATGTGTTGTAGATGGATGATATGAATGACTAGCATGAGAAGTGTTATGCTTTGTGGGTGTCTCATGAGATTGGGTTTGAGGTTGAGCAACCTGTTTACCCAATTTAGTCTCTAATCTCTTGGAGACAGCCTGCAGATCAGTAACCGTAGCATTTAAACCATAAATCTTAGTCATAGAAATCTTGTGTCTACTCTTTTCTTCAGCAAGCAACGTGTTGAGTGTTGTGATTTCTTGTGTCTGTTGCTCAATACGTGTTTCAGCATCATGAAGGCTTAGTTTAAGCTTCGATACTTCATCAGTGACTTCCGTGGGTGAAGTGTCTCTAATGTTATCAAGCAATAGAGAAAGTCTTTGAATCTCGTCTTCATGACTTTTGATTTTGTCCTTGGCGTGTTTGTATTTACCAATGATCTTTTTGTGATCATCGAGTAAATCAGTGAAAGCATCGCCAAGTTCATCAAAAGAGAAGTCGTCAAGAGTTTCGTTTGATACCTTATCGGATGTTGCCATTAGGCACACATTAGCCGTATCTTGAGGAGAGTCCTTTTCTTCCTCGGAGTCACTAGCTTCGCTTTCATGCCAACACTACAACAAAAAACCCTTTAATGACGCTCGACAAGGAGTTTTAATGACGGCTGATACATAAGCGTTATTAAGTTGAAAAATACCTTTTTTCTATGACGGTTTGGGCTAATTCTGTACTTTTTATAACGTTTATAAAATAAAGCGTTATTAATAGTTTAGAGCGGTGGCAAACTTGTAATAAACTTTCTGTAATATATTCCATCCCCCCTCCGATTTTACTCATAAGAACTCATTCTCCTTCTGCCCCCTCTTCCCTCCTCTCCCCAAACCCTAAAATTTTCCATCTCCTCCTTTCAATCTCCCACAAACCCTAACTCTAGGTCTCACTCTAAACCCTAGCTCTAGGTCTCACTCTAAGCCCTAAGCCCCCAACTCCTCCTCCCACGAACCCTAAGCCCTAAGCTCCCAACCCCTCGCTCGTCGACGGAAGAGGCGGTGGCGGGAACGATGTGGTGGGTCGAGGTCGTCCAGGCGTTGTGGCTTCGGGTTCAGAAGATCGGGGAGGTCGGTGCTCATGATGAGTGGGACGACGCTCGGTCGAGAACATGAAGTGGAGTCGGAGGAGGGCTCGGGAAGGCGTGGGCTCGGGATCCGGTCGGGGTTGTCCTCGGCACGGAGACACGTCGGCATCGACGCTGGATCACAAACCCCATCTAGGTATCTACTCCCTCTATTTCTTTCGGTCGGTTCTGATGGGAAATTAGGTTAATTTTTTTCTTGTAGCTATTGGATTCTTGTGAATTTAGAAAGTTTGTATTTTTTTATTGAAATATAATTCTTGTGATTCTGATGGAAAATTAGGTTAATTTTCTTCTTATAGCTAGACTTCGATTTGAATTCTCTTCTCATTCTTGTGATTCTGTAACAACTACTGATACCTTCTTTATGCACCAATCGTAGTCATTTGCGGACCTCTGAGCGAGAGCTTTCCGCCAAACTGCTGTTGCATATGTACGAGAACTGCAAATAGCAACCTTTCCAAAGGACTGACAATATCCCAAGAAGAGGAGTGAAAAATCCATCCTAGGGAAACGCTAGAAGGTGTGGATTGAGGGACAATTGTGTTGTAGTGATCTGTGTAGCTTATTTTGGAAGTGTGGCGGAGGGGTGGAATGGTGAAGAGAAGGAAGAGTAGCCATTGGTGATGCATTTGGGGAAAGGAAGGATATATGGGGCCTAAGCTGTTCGCTATAGAAGGAACAGGTCACTCTGAAGAGCACTGATTTTTGCATCAGTATCCTTACTTTCGCTATTCCATCTTACTTTTATCGATAGACAATATATGGAAACTCTCACAATGTTTTTATTGAAGCAACAGTAATGAAACATCCATTTTCTTGCTCGTGTGACTCTCTTTGCTTGCTGGTCTACACTCTGTGCGAAGGTCAACTATACCGACATTTAGGCATATCAACCAAGAACCTTGAACATGTGACAGTATCATGGATAACCCCAAAACTGATGCCAATTATCTATATAATGAGTACTAGAGTATTGTTTAGTAGCGGAAGACCAGACAGCTTTAATATATTATTGCACTTATTTTGCGAGATTCTAGTTCCTTGACTGCTAATTTAGCTAACCCGATACTCTTGTCATATAATAAAAAAATTTGGGGCTGATTCAGTTAAGTTTGGTAATATATTATTGCACTTATTTTGCGAGATTCTAGTTCCTTGACTGCTAATTTAGCTAACCCGATACTCTTGTCATATAATGAAAAAAATTGGGGCTGATTCAGTTAAGTTTGGTTCTTCTATTGATATCGGTTTTGAGTATGCTGATCCAAACCTAATCTGGTGATGATCTCTAAGTGGAAGTCATCACATATGAGTCACATGCCTAAAGAAATAGGTAAAACTAATATGTAGTACACTTGTAAGTTGTATATATTTTTCCAAGTTGCGAAAGATCAGTATTATCAATTTTCCACGTCTGAAAGCAAAAGTTTAACCTTGTTATGTTTCATTAAACATTTTTCAAGTCAAGTTGCAATTTCTTAGCCACAGTGCTTTACATGAAAAGCAATATTATGTACATTATTGAGGATTTGATATTCAAGGAAGCTTAATTTTTGAAATTATTTATACATAATTGAGTTGAAACTGAGACATTACGGATATTGACACAAGGTAAACTGCAGGAACTGATCTAACTTTCTAGTTTGCCTTATTTTTGTCTCTAGGAACTGAACCTACAAGGAGGAAGTACGGAGACTCCTGATTCTTCAATAACGGCAGTGCAATTTCAGTTCCAAACAAGAATCATTAAAGTTACGAGGAGCTTCATCAGGTAAATTCTCCTATTAAAGTGCCAATATGAAATACTAAGCTAAGCTGTACACTTACTATCAAATTTGGAATCTATATTTAATTGTACAATGTTGGCCTATGTTCTCTGAAGTTTAAAACTGAATAGTATCCTTTAAATTATTATTTTTTCTTCAAAATTAAGCTACAGTAATTTCTAGTCTTTGAAGTACTATTCTGTGATTTTTGTTTTGATTTGATATTGATGGAGTTCACTCAAGAGAAGTCTGATAAACCTAAGTATAATTTACAAATATAAAAAGTGGTGTCACATTCATTGTTGTTTATGCTACAAATTTGTCCTGCCCGTATGAATCTGCAGTTAAGCGTTTTATCGTAGGAACTTGTATTATTTGATAATGTAACTTCTATCAACTTTGTTGAATGAGGTCCTAAAGTGGATATGGACTGTTATAAGATATATGCGAACCTGCCAGACGGAAATTGCAATTAAATCGAATAATAGACTGTCAGTTCATGTTTGTGTGCTGTGCTAAAAGCTATTAGCATGTGAGACAAAATTTAGACATTGCTGCTTGAGAAGATCAACCTAGTTTGTTTTACTCATTTCTCTTGATATTTCATGATTAGATTTGATTTTTAGGCCTGACAATTATTTGGACTGATTTGGTTTTCTCTTTTTCTCAGGATTTTACTGGTGTTCCGGCTGTCATTGATCTTTCATGATTATTGGTTATGTGGCCAAGTTTTGATGTGGACAATTTTGGTAGTTGTAAATATCCATATGTATTTGGATATTCTATTTTGATAATGTAATGAAGATGTTGATATGTACTCTATTTTGAGAAATGTAATAAAGATGGTGAAATATAATGTTAACTTTTTGGAATGTAATATATACTGTGCAGTATAGAGCATTATAAATATACTAATTTGAATAGTATAAAGTGTTATAAATGTGCTGTATTGAGCCAATACATATTATCTATTCATGACGTTTTAAAATTGTTCTGAATTGTGCACTATATATTAACTATTCATAACGTTTTTATAGAAACTATTCATGACGGTTATTTTATGACGCTTTTAAAAAACATTTATAACACGCGTTTTCATAACGGTTGCTGTGAAAAAAAAAGCGTCATGGTTAGTCATTAATGACGGTTTTTAGCCGTCATTAAAAGGGTTTTTTGTTATAGTGCAAATGCTTGTGTTGGCATATTTCTTTGATGAAGTCTTCTTGTATGGCTTTTCATAGCGGTTGCTCTTCTTCAAGAATGGACAGTCTTTTCGGACGTGTCCAGTCTTTTTGCAACATAGCAAGTTGGCTCTTCTTCACTATCTTCTTGTGGTTCCTTCTTCCTTCGATTGAAGCGAAGGAATTTCTTGAAGTTGTGGACCATAAGGGCTTGATCATCTTCTGAGTCATCATCATCTGTCTCTTCGGGTTCAGTCCTTCGCCGGTGAGCTTTGAGTGCGATCTCCTTAGCCTTAGGAGCAGGCTCTTCGAAGTCCTTGAGGTCAAGCTCATGAGTCATTAGCTTTCCCATCAAGGTCTCCATGGACATGGTTGTGAGATCATTTCCTTCTATGATGGCCGTCACCTTAGGGTTCCAAATCTTTGGTAGCCCCCTAAGTAGCTTGCGAATCTTCTCGTGATTTGAGTATTGCTTGCCGAGCGAAGACAGAGGGTTGATGATGTCGAGGAATCTTGTGAACATTTACGTGATCGTCTCATTTGGTTTCATCTTGAAAGCCTCGTATTCTTGCGTGAGACGGCTTATCTTTGATTCCTTGACTTGGGTAGTTCCTTCATGCGTCACTTCTAGAAGTTTCCATACTTCATGAGATGTGGTGCATGTAGATACCCTGTTAAACTCATTCCTGTCTATAGCACAGAATAAAGCATTAATAGCTCTCGCATCTAGACTTGCCTGTTTCTTCTCCTCGTCAGAATATTTGTCATGTGATTTCTCAACAAGATCACCGTTGACAACTATCCTGGCGGGCTTTTTGTAACCGTCAGTGACGACAGTCCACAGGTCAAAGTCTAGAGACTTGAGATAAAAACTTATCCTTGTTTTCCAATATGTGTAGTTGGTTCCATCAAATAGGGGAGGCCTATGAGTGGACTGCCCTTCACCATGATTGGAAATCAAGGATTGTGTGGTTGCCATGGATCAGCTCTAGGATGTAAATCATTGTAAAGAGAACAGAGCTCTGATACCAATTGAAGAACATATGACAACTCTAGAGGGGGGTGAATAGAGTATATAGAGATAATATCCAATTAAAAAATCAACTCTATCATAAATAAAACCAATCAGAGTAAGTGCGGAAAATAAAGAGAGAATCAAGAGAGCATACGCAGACACAGCCGATTTTAACCTGGTTTCCCTCGTGGAGGACTAGTCCAGGCCTGAGAACTCTATCTCAGGATTAAATCTACTATTTGTGAAATAGTAGTTTACAACCCGTGCCTTTTCTTCAGAAGAGCACGTCAACTTCTTACAGAGGATCGCAGTGGCGATTTGCTTGGAATTGTCCAAGCGACTTCTTCAATTCTTGCACAAGAATCCTAACTGAGAGATGCTGAGCACTCGAGACTTAGGAGGCATGTGGCTAGTAGATGGGAAGGGTATGGCTTTTCTGAGCTTTAAGAAAGAAAAGAACAGAAGATTGGATGATTTGAAATGAGAAAATTCATGGCCTATTTATAGTATTTTTGTAGGCATAATTCGGCCAGAATTCGGGTAGAAAATTTCAAATATTTGGCCGTTGGACAACTAGCAACCAGCTAACCCTAAAATTAAGGATGCTGATTTTTAAGGGACAGAGTTCGGCTCGAACTCTGTGTGGAGGCAGAGTTCGGCCCGAACTCTGTCTCCAGAGCACAGAGCTGGTCTAAGTGGCCAGTGGGTATTTTTCTGGATGGTGGAGTTTGAGGATAATTGGGTAGACTATAGGTCAAGTCTCAAGAGCTCAGCATGACACAGTTTACAATCAGTCTAGACTCAAAGAAAGTATAAAATACAGACTCATATATAACTGAACTGTAAAGACTGAGCTGTCTTCTGACTTGAGCTTGATGTAGACGTCGTGTGTCGTATTGAATTATTACAATTATTATTTAGTCAATGTTATCAATATTTGGTTGACTGTGACTTTGTGTCAACACAAGGGACGAACAAAGGCTATGCCAAGCCTTGCGTAGTGGAACCGTGCACGCTTTATCAAGCGTTTATGCGAGCGATGCTTATGACTTAGGCAAGTTCGAAGTTTTTGTGTTGAAGACCAACTTTCCTTCTCCCAAGCCATGGGACGAAGGACCGAGTGTCATTTTCAAAGCACACCGTGCACCAACTCTAAGCCGACCGTTGGACCTTTCTATATTCTAACTCAATTCGACCCGTCGGGATTACTCCCTTTAGCTATGTGGATTCATCTCTTTTATTATTAAGCCTACTTGTGCAAGTTGAAAATACGCGATTTATTATGTGAAGGCAAAGATGAGACGAGTTCACCGAAACTACCCCACCTGAGCGATGTCCCGAGCAAGCCGTTGCAAGACTAAGTCTGAAAATCGTCGACATTTCTATTCCTCCGATTGACTGAGCGGGACGGGGCACTACATCATACACCACTCAGAACAAATTTCGTCCTCGAAACTAACTGAGTACTTACTCATTGACTCATCACTTTAATTAACATTCACGAACTCTAGCACACACTACGCCTATGCGTTTTCTCAATCCGAGCCACGCTCGTGCTACCCACAATCTTTTTTTCAAAACTTACAATCTCAAAATCCTCGACACTTTCCTGTTCCTCAAGTCTCACTTGAATTCAACGTATCACTTAGTATGGATCATGCACATATTTTAGGCGTCCCCAAAATACATGCATTTCAGCCAAGCCTCGTGATAGAGAATCCCCCCATCACCACTTGAGTCGGAATCGTACACATATTCGGGAGTCCCTGATATACGTTCATGTCAGCCGAGACTCGCGAGTGGTGCCTCCACAATTTCCTACCACTTCGCACTCGAACGTCTGCCTAACCGTTAGGCTGTCTTTCCGTCAGTATTGGAATCATAGTTCCCAAACAACAATATCAACACTGACCCCATCCTAAGGTCAAACCAAGTTGATAGTACGGAGGTTTTCTACCCAAGCTCGCATCACTCTGATTTCTAACATCGAGCATCGATTCCCTATACACATCTCAACATTCGTCGCACGGGATCTGAGTCATTCAGCAAAGCCATCCTATGACAACTTACGTTTCAACCAATTCCTTAACATATCAATCTCACTCGTTCAACAAGCCATTTCGCATAGTCAATCTCTACGAACATGTTCGACATAATCCTCCTATCATCCCTTCCAAGCCAAGCACGCTACGACACAATCCATCGCTAAACCATAATTCACATTTCATATTCCCTAAGTCATTCATCCCAATTCACGTATTCGATCATGAGGTCGTCTAGCTTAACAATATGTTGTGCCCCGATCTCACGCGATTCAGATTATCTACGGTGGACATGAATCACCATGCACGCTCCCGTGGGATAGTCATCCTCATCGAGACGTAACTTTTGTTTTGTGTCTAGACTAATTCATTCTCGATACGCGGATTGGACCTACTCAATCCTCAAGTTTATTTTATCCATCAATCGTAAGTCTAAACATCCTCGAATTTTTCTTCGCATCAAACCAACAAGTCGAGACAATCAAAGTTGCCGCGTCCTAATTTTTCGAGTTCGATCATTCCCGTGACATGAATCACCATGTCAGCGCTCATGCGGAACGATCGCCCCAATTTTGACGCAACGCAAGTGCGAGGCTAGAGTTACGCTCGTGTAAGGCAAGAATGTCAATACTGTAGTTATTCGCGTAACCCTCAAGACATGTTTATTTTCATCCAACATTTATCTCAATCAAAATCCTAAGTATAACACCCAACCGAACAATAACACTTGTACGATCGTCATCCGCCGAGTCAGAGTACCCCTGAGTTATCGCATATCTATCTTTGATATGCCTCAATACCATCGACGATATGCGTAACCTGACGATCTTCCTTTGCAGCAAATTCTGAGTCGTACGAATGGTGCTATCGTCTGATTGGATAATCTCCTCGACATTCAAATTCAAGTTCGATCATCATCCCTCGAGTCATTCCCCACATCAAATTCCTTAAACCCAAATTCGTGTATTGTTCATCCGTCTATTTTAAGTCATCGACCAACGTATTTCCTCAATTCGCATCTCCCTTTGCTAACTCAAATTATCGAGCAACATTCAATCCAATTGTCACGACCCGTTACCCAAATTGTTTGGCCGGGCCGAGTCATGTCCAGCCTACGCTTAAGATAAAGCGCAGTAAGCTGTTCTAGAGATAACAAGATAAGACTAAATGTGCTAACAGTTCTATAAGTGAAGAAGAATCATAAATGCTCCAAACACAAAAGTCGTCGTATATAGTAAAATGTCCAAGTACAAGTCTGAAATGTAAAACTGGATACATGTCTAGTTACAAAATACGTAGTCTAATACATGACTACACTAAGTATCCCAAGTGACTACGCAAACTAGGCGAGTCTCCCCGCAGGAACATCCTCGTATGGCAAAATCGGGTCCTCGGCAGTGACTCCATAATACGAATCACAGAGCAACTCCTCCTCAGTAAGTATACCTACAACGTTATCCTGTCAGGACGGGAGCAAGTACTGTTTTCTAGCAAACTAAATATACAAAGCATGAACAGGAAGGTAATAAACTGGAATCATGGCATATCATGGTTTAATTGGTTCTTTTTAGGAATGACAACATATAGTTTAAAAGTTTAAAATTGTAGCATGTACGTGAATCGGTCAATAGGTGAATAGGATGTACAGTGGCACATATCAAGTTTTTCTGGCATGCACATACGTGCACGAACGGCATCGGTGTATATCCATACACAAACGCGAGATCAGAACCTACGGCAAGGTTACATATAGAATGTCCCCGAGCGCGGTAAATACATACGGAGAAGGGGGTCATGATCACGTACACTACTAGCAGTTTCCTCTTAACCCGTTATTTTAAACATATAAGAGATATGAAAACAGTAATAACATGTGGAAGATACGAGAACGATATAAAGCATGCGAGAGATATGAGATACTGTCCTAAACACGGTAGAGACTGAAAGTAATACAACATGTAAAGTTCTAACTTGCTACCCCAAGGATCAGCATTTAACATGGTTGGTAAGTCGCAGTTTATTGTTCTAGCAGTATGTAAAGTTCGTAGAAAGTACTTGCCTCTAGCAAAGTAAAACAAGCTGCGATAAATGTGCTATGGATGTCCGGTAACTCGTCACTGTAGAAGTAAATACAATAACTTAGCTTTTATACTAAGCTAAAACACTAGGACACTAATTGGTGAAATACGACTTGTGACTGGGCACCTAGCCAAAATGATGATTTTGGCATAGGAGACCAATGTGGGGTGACACACTACGTTAACTAACTTTCTAGGGTCTTTACACTAGTGAGGGATGGGGTTCAACACGGCTAAAACTCCAAATAACACAAAAAGCTACAAGTCGTAATTAATCAATAAATAAATCAAAAGATCATTGTGTTCCAACAATTTTAGAGATAGACAAAAAGCCTAATTTTTCTTAAAGTAAAGTACCAAAGTGATCCTTGTTAATCATAGAAATTTATTATAATTTTTCTGGAATTTATTAACCAGTACAAGTATTTAATAAAAACCAGGTTTCCTAAGTATACAGAAAATAAGTTTTGGTTTTATATGCCAAACTAGTGGCAAAACAGTAAATTAAATACTACAAAAATTATACTAAATTAGCTAACTTAACATAGTATCTAAAAACTATTTTTCCATAATTTTAGCAACACTTTAAGTATTTTTAGAAAATCAAAAACAGCATTGCACACAATAATTAATTATCTGCGTATTTTGTCCATGTATATAATTTGAACCAAAGTTCAAATACAGGACCCAAGGCCATGAATCAAGTCCAATATGACTTGTACAGGTCTTGAATGTGTGAAAACACATTTGAGCCCAAATACCCATGCTAGACTTGGACACCAAATGGTTGCAGTAATTTAAATACAATAAAAATACAATTTGGTAATAGTCAAAATAAATATTATTATTTTAATAAGGTAAAATTTTACATAGTAACTATAAAAGTATGAATATTATTTTATAAAGATAATTTACACTAAGCTAAGTAATATACATATATAAAATAATATATATATATAATTATAGGGGTATTTACATAATGGATATATATATATATGTAAAAATTATATATATATATATATATATATATATATATATATATATATATATATATATATATATATATATATATATATATATATATATATATATATATATATATATATATATATATATATATATATATATATATATATATATATATAAATATAAGAAAATACTCAACTATATAATATATATATATATATATATATATATATATATATATATATATATATATATATATATATATATATATATATATATATATATATATATATATACAAGAATAATGTATACATATACATATAATAGCATTTTTTTTTTTTTACATATACATATAATAGCATATATATAATAATATATATACACAAGAAAATATATATATGTATACATAATCCATACATAATACATACATATATATATACATATACATACATAAAATAATGAAGTATATATATATATAAAAAACAGCAAATATATATACATAAATATAGTATATATATTAATACATATATATATATAAATATATGTATATACATATATATATATAAATAGATATATATATATAATAGAAAAAGAAAAAGGAAAAAGGAAAAGAAAAGAAAAGGAAAAGAAAACAGCAGTGGCAGGGCTCGAACCCGAGCCAACACAGCGCGCGGGGGGGGGGGGGGGGGGGGGGGGGGGGGTTAGGTCGAGTCGGGCTGGCCAGGGGGTCAGCCCTTTGGCTTTGTTAAGGGTTAGGGTTTTGATTCATTTATTTAGTTTAGATTAGCATTTATATAAAAAAAAATAAAAACTGTCCTGTGTCCTGACAGTTAAGGACACAGGTACCAACGTGTCCTTGCTTAGCACGATACGTACGACACGAGTCTTACGTGTCCTTGTCCACGTTCGTGTTCGCCAGGACACGGCGAACACTTCCGACCCAACACGAGACACGCACGACACAAGGGAACACTGACACTCACGTGTCCGGTTGATCGGGAGGGGGGGGGGGGTTTCGAGTGCTCGACGGCGGAGAAGGCGTCGAGACGGCGGCGCTCCAGTGGCGCTGTCTCCAGCTCGGCAAGGCGAAGCGGATGGCGGTGGTGGCGACCGTCGACGACGAGTGGTGAGGCGGTGGTGGTACGTCGCCGGGGTTAGGGTTTTGTCTAGGGTTTGGTGGAAGGACGGGGGCTATGGCGGTCGTTGGTGGTCGGGGGGTGTGGTAGCTAGGTCGAGGGATCGCTGGGGTTTAAATAGGGGGGAATCGAGGCGGTCGGACAGCCGGAAAAGGCGGGGGCAGGGCGGCGAGTCGGTCGGGGCAGCGGAGTGGGTCAACGGGGGTGGGTGAGAGCCAGAGGAGAGAGAGAGTGTCGTGTGGGGGAGGGGTTTGATAGTTAGCACAAAAGCCCCTCTAGTTTAGGAATTGCATAATAGAATTATTAGTGAAAAAATGCAAAACAGAATTTGCATTTCCTAATTAAAAATATTTCTTTAATTACAAACTGATATAAAATATTTCTAATAATTGCAAAACACTATTAAAACATTTAAATAAATTATAAAATGATATTTTTTGTATTTAAAACTCATTAAAAATTCATTTAAGAATTCTAGAAAATTCCTAAAATCATATTAAATTATTTTAAAACCAATAATGACATTTAATAATTAATTAACACTAGTTTAATAATTTTTTTGAAAATCAGGGGTTGACAAGTCTTCCCTCCTTGAAAAATTTTGTCCTCGAAATTCACAAGGATTGAAGACCCGACAATATTCTAACATAGCAAGCAATGCAACAAATGACTAAGGCTACGATCAAAACTAACCTCCCGAAACCTGTTCCGGCTCCGGATCAAGGACTAGGCTATAAGTCTTCCCCTGGGGTCCCTTGGCTACTGGGCAGTCCCGAATCTGATGGATGGCAGACCCACAAGCTAAACACTGCCCCAACCTCTTCCTACAAACGAAAGCGGCTTGGCCTACCCTTCTACAGAATGAACATATAGTCCCCTTCTGCTGCTGCAGAGGTCCCGGGGCTCTAACTGGCTGGGTCTGATGGTGTGATGTAGGGAGACGGTAAGTCTGCTGGGGTGGCGTCGGTGCTCTCTGCTGGAAAGCCTGGCGCTTGGACGGTCCCTCATGATGTACAGAAGCCGGCCTCTTGCTAGACAGAAGACGCTCCTCAATGCTCCGGGCTAACTCTAGGCTCTGGTAGTAGTCAGTCGTACCGTTTGCCACTATAAGAATGCCAATGTCTGGAACTAGACCATGGTAAAACCTACGGGTCATCTCCTCTGGATCAGCAACCAGACTAGGAGCGAAATGGCTCAGGCGACTAAACTCTGCCGCATACTCATCAACAGAACGGTTCCCCTGCTGGATGTTCTGGAATCGTAGCCCCATGGCTACTCTAGCAGTGGTCGAGAAGAATTTCTTCTTGAACTGGGTCTTGAACTGGTCCCAAGTGGCTCTACCTCTCGCAAACAACGGCTCATTCCGGAACCAGACTCCTGCTAAGTCTATCAGCAGAAATCTCGCTGCCTCGACCTGGAGGTCATCTGGCATCCTAACTCCCAGAAGCTTCCTCTCTACCGAATCTAGCCAGTCATCAGCTACTACTATGCCCTCAGTCCCTGAGAACTCCTTGGGATTCAGACCGATAAAGTCCTTGATCGTCCCCGCTTTCTGCCGTGGCTCTACATGTGGTGGGACCACGGGACGTCCCTCAGAACGCTCCATGCTCTGGCGGAGTAGGGTAGTCTGCTCCTGATGGGTTGTTAGAAACCCCTGGATCAGTGTGAGCAGCTGGTTCCCGTCGAGTGTGACGGAAGCCTGGGTGGGTATAGTGATAGGGGGTGGTGGAAGTATCGGGGCCTGCTGGGACTGGGATGTGGAAGGTGGTATCTGGGTCTGTGGATCTGTGGAGTGGGGGAATGTGGTAGATGGAGGTGGGGGTGTATCAGTCAACTGGTCAGCTGACTGGATATGGAGAGCCCCATTCTCGGGGGTAACATACTGGGATGAACGAGTAAGCACCATCTAAATTACACATAAAAAGACTTATAAGGACTTGTTTAAAGTAAGCAATCATATGCAAGAAAATCTAATTATAATAGCAAACATGTGATGTTTTCCTATGTTGCAATCCTAGCATTCCTCTAGGTGTTCTAAGCGTCATTCCTAATGTTGTCTAATTACCTTAAGTTCATAATTGCAGGCATGCTTGGTACAATAAAATAACCAAACAATTTAGTCAGGACCTGCATGGGCCACCACTAAAAATATGTCACAACCCGTTACCCAAATTGTTGGGCCGGGCCGAGTCATGTCCAGCCTACGCTTAAGATAAAGCACAGTAAGCTGTTCTAGAGATAACAAGATAAGACTAAATGTGCTAACAGTTCTATAAGTGAAGAAGAATCATAAATGCTCCAAACACAAAAGTCGTCGTATATAGTAAAATATCCAAGTACAAGTCTGAAATGTAAAACTGGATACATGTCCAGTTACAAAATATGTAGTCTAATACATGACTACACTAAGTATCCCAAGTGACTACGCAAACTAGGCGAGTCTCCCCGTAGGAACATCCTCGTATGGCAAAACCGGGTCCTCGGCAGTGACTCCATAATACGAATCACAGAGCAACTCCTCCTCAGTAAGTATACCTACAACGTTATCCTGTCAGGACGGGAGCAAGTACTATTTTCTAGCAAACTAAATATACAAAGCATGAACAGGAAGGTAATAAACTGGAATCATGGCATATCATGGTTTAATTGGTTCTTTTTAGGAATGACAACATATAGTTTAAAAGTTTAAAACTGTAGCATGTACGTGAATCAATCAATAGGTGAATAGGATGTACAGTGGCACATATCAAGTTTTTCTGGCATGCACATACGTGCACGAACGGCATCGGTGTATATCCATACACAAACGCGAGATCAGAACCTACGGCAAGGTTACATATAGAATGTCCCCGAGCGCGGTAAATACATACGGAGAAGGGGGTCATGATCACGTACACTACTAGCAGTTTTCCCTTAACCCGTTATTTTAAACATGTAAGAGATATGAAAACAGTAATAACATGTGGAAGATACGAGAACGATATAAAGCATGTGAGAGATATGAGATACTGTCCTAAACATGGTAGAGACTGAAAGTAATACAACATGTAAAGTTTTAACTTGCTACCCTAAGGATCAACATTTAACATGGTTGGTAAGTCGCAGTTTATTGTTCTAGCAGTATGTAAAGTTCGTAGAAAGTACTTGCCTCTAGCAAAGTAAAACAAGCTACGATAAATGTGCTATGGATGTCCGGTAACTCGTCACTGTAGAAGTAAATACAATAACTTAGCTTTTACACTAAGCTAAAACACTAGGACACTAATTGGTGAAATACGACTTGTGACTGGACACCTAGCCAAAATGATAATTTTGGCATAGGAGACCAATGTGGGGTGACACACTACGTTAACTAACTTTCTAGGGTCTTTACACTAGTGAGGGATGGGGTTCAACACGGCTAAAACTCCAAATAACACAAAAAGCTACAAGTCGTAATTAATCAATAAATAAATCAAAAGATTATTGTGTTCCAACAATTTTAGAGATAGACAAAAAGCCTAGTTTTTCTTAAAGTAAAGTACCAAAGTGATCCTTGTTAATCATAGAAATTTATTATAATTTTTCTGAAATTTATTAACCAGTACAAGTATTTAATAAAAATCAGGTTTCCTAAGTATACAGAAAATGAGTTTTGGTTTCATATGCCAAACTAGTGGCAAAACAGTAAATTAAATACTACAAAAATTATACTAAACTAGCTAACTTAACATAGTATCTAAAAACGATTTTTCCATAATTTTAGCAATACTTTAAGTATTTTTAGAAAATCAAAAACAGCATTGCACACAATAATTAATTATCTGCATATTTTGTCCATGTATATAATTTGAACCAAAGTTCAAATACAGGACCCAAGGCCATGAATCAAGTCCAATATGACTTGTACAGGTCTTGAATGTGTGAAAACACATTTGAGCCCAAATACCCATGCTAGGCTTGGACACCAAATGGTTGCAGTAATTTAAATACAATAAAAATACAATTTGGTAATAGTCAAAATAAATATTATTATTTTAATAAGGTAAAATTTTACATAGTAACTATAAAAGTATGAATATTATTTTATAAAGATAATTTACACTAAGCTAAGTAATATACATATATAAAATAATATATATATATAATTATAGGGGCATTTACATAATGGATATATATATGTAAAAATTACATATATATATATATATATATATATATATATATATATATATATATATATATATATATATATAAGAAAATACTCAACTATATAATATATATATATATATATATATATACAAGAATAATGTATACATATACATATAATAGTATATATATAATATATATATACACAAGAAAATATATATATACATAAATATATATGTATACATAATACATACATATATATACATATACATACATAAAATAATGAAGTATATATATATATATATATATATATATATATATATATATATATATATATATATATATATAAAACAGCAAATATATATACATAAATATAGTATATATATTAATACATAAATATAGTATATATATTAATACATATATATACAAATATATGTATATACATATATATAATATATATATATATATATATATATATATATATATATACATATATATATAAATAGATATATATATAATAGAAAAAGAAAAAGGAAAAAGGAAAAGAAAAAGAAAAGGAAAGAAAACAGCAGTGGCAGGGCTCGAACCCGAGCCAACACAGCGCGCGGGGGGGGGGGGGGGGGGGGGAGGGGTTTAGGTCGAGTCGGGCTGGCCAGGGGGTCAGCCCGTTGGCTTTGTTAAGGGTTAGGGTTTTGATTCATTTATTTAGTTTAGATTAGCATTTATATAAAAAAAAATAAAAACTGTCCTGTGTCCAGACAGTTAAGGACATAGGTACCAACGTGTCCTTGCTTAGCACGATACGTACGACACGAGTCTTACGTGTCCTTGTCCACGTTCGTGTTCGCCAGGACACGGCGAACACTTCCGACCCAACACGAGACACGCACGACACAAGGGAACACTGACACTCACGTGTCCGGTTGATCGGGGGGGTTTTCGAGTGCTCGACGGCGGAGAAGGCGTCGAGACGGCGGCGCTCCAGTGGCGCTACCTCCAGCTCGGCAAGGCGAAGCGGATGGCGGTGGTGGCGACCGTCGACGACGAGTGGTGAGGCGGTGGTGGTGCGTCGTCGGGGTTAGGGTTTTGTCTAGGGTTTGGTGGAAGGACGGGGGCTATGGCGGTCGTTGGTGGTCGGGGGGTATGGTAGCTAGGTCGAGGGGTCGCTGGGGTTTAAATAGGGGGGAATCGAGGCGGTCGGGCAGCCGGAAAAGGCGGAGGCAGGGCGGCGAGTCGGTTGGGGCAGCGGAGTGGGTCAACGGGGGTGGGTGAGAGCCAGAGGAGAGAGAGAGTGTCGTGTGGGGGGGGGGGGTTTGATAGTTAGCACAAAAGCCCCTCTAGTTTAGGAATTGCATAATAGAATTATTAGTGAGAAAATGCAAAACAGAATTTACATTTTCTAATTAAAAACATTTCTTTAATTACAAACTGATATAAAATATTTCTAATAATTGCAAAACACTATTAAAACATTTAAATAAATTATAAAATAATATTTTTTGTATTTAAAATTCATTAAAAAATCATTTAAAAATTCTAGAAAATTCCTAAAATCATATTAAATTATTTTAAAACCAATAATGATATTTAATAATTAATTAACACTAGTTTAATAATTTTTTTGAAAATCAGGGGTTGACACCAATCCTTAGAGTCATTCGCGTAACTTCAAAATCAAACCATTTATGCACGCTATCTACCTGTCATGCTAACTTTTCATATACGATCCGTATCAATTTTCTCGATCAAGTTATCCATTCGCTATACCTTAACTTTTCCTCGATTTGATTTCACCTACTCAATCGTTTTTGCGTTTCATACTCTCACAATCCTCAATCCCGTGCACGTTCTGTGCATGTCATTTCTAATTTGTTCGAATCCACTTATCAAAATTCATGACAACAACTCACTCAATCTAAGGCTTTGCACAGGTACGACGCATGCTGATAGACTCATCGACACCCCGAATCCTCAATCGATCGATCGACATCCCTGAGGCTATCGCATACACCATTCAGGGATGAAGTCATTTGACAAATACTCAAAACTATCAGTCGAATCAAAATTGACTTTTTCGAATCCCGTTCGAACCATTCCTCAGTTTTCAAGCACGCTCATCCCTAAGGTCGACGCAACTTTGGTGTATATGCCCAGTCTGACTTAGCCAACCGTGCTTACGCGAACTATCTTTTTGTTTTGTCGAAAACTATTCTCCTATATTTTGCAAAATAGATAGACTTATTGTATGGACATCCCATGGGACATTTGAGAGAGAGCACACCAACGATTTCAATATACGGAAGCAACATTCAGAGTTCGCAGAAACAACAGAGTTAAAGAATTCAATTGATAGTCCAAGGACGTAAAGCCGTGCTCTGATACCATTTTTGTCACGCCTCGCTCCCGTAGGAGCGATCGTCCTCGCTAAGGTGTGATGCCGCACGAGCCTAGATTGCGCTCGAGCAAGACGGGTTCCATAACGGTCGATTTCAGCGGCTGCGACGGGATCGTCGCACAGAAGTCCCAAGCAGAGACATTGAATAACAGCAGCAGAATTTAGAACAAAACACAAGTTACTCAAAGAAGCTCTTTATTGATATTGAAACATAGGTTACAATGGGCGCAAGGCCACAATTACAAGTCTCTCAAGCTCACATTACAAGTCACTCTGCTCTCTCTCATCTCACAAATATAAGTCTTGAGCTAGCGGAAGCTTCGGAAGGCGACGTACATATATTATGTCCCGTATAAGTCTTGTTTTCACGCGACCGCACGCTTCGAATTGTCATGCCCCGCTCCCGTAGGAGCGATCGTCCTCGCTAAGGCGTGATGCCGTACGGGCCTAGGTTGCGCCCGTGCAAGGCCAAGTCCAGAAACGGCCGATTTGAGCTAGGCTGCAGAGTCGCACAGAGTGTCCCCCATTTGCAGCAGAAAGTAAATGAACACAAGTTGAAGCGAATTCAGTTCTTTATCGATATTCAAGAAGTTTACAGGCGGCGCTAGGCCGATATTACAAATCGCTCAAGCTCTCTCCTTCTGAAACATAAAAGGCGTGCCAAGTGGCTTACAAGATGGAATGATTCATGGTGATGTTCCGATATATTATGTCCTGTATATGGTGCTCCAGCTCCTTGCAACGCTCCAAGGCTCCAGAGATAGCTTCGCACCTTAGCACGTTCGAGGAAAGCTCCGCACCCGTCGACGTTTCCTGCTTCCTGCAAGCGGACTGTGGGATTATCAGTACATTGTTATGCACTGGTGGGGAGGCTAGCTCGCCCACAATACTATCATTACCAAACACATTCTATTTACTTTTGTGCATCTCTATCATTCATTGTCTTTCTAATCTTGCCTTAGGATCAATTTCATGGCATATTTTATAGCCTATCTCGTGTTGCCAATTTCAAGTGTCGTATGGAAATACATACAAGACTTACCCATACTTACCGTCCGGCCTTCCATGTTCAATGTAAACCAAGTTAGTCAACAATTCATATATTTCAACTTAACATGATTCACGTAAACATTCAGTTACAAGGGCGTGTTCCTGCCTTAGATTCTAACGCGTCGTAGACGTGTTTTCAAATTCATTTGCACGAAGTACTCCTTATCATTTGGTGCGTTACATTTCAAGCCTATTCATAAGGCGCTTCATTCAGTTAACTTTAGACTACTTTGATTTCAATGCAAGGACTTGCACGTGGATTGCCACCAGCAAAGCCCACTTAAATCTATATGCACCGGTAGCTGGCATGTCAGCCATTTTGGACATTTTCTCCTGTGGCATTCTCATCTATCAAGCGTGATGGCTGGTACACCTTGATAGACTATTGAATAACCGACCCTACGTTTGGTTATGTGCCCAAGCCCGCACACATGTCCGCCCGTAGGCCATGATTCCGCCTAGGCCGGCCACGAAATCGTCGTTCGCTGCCCTTGGAATCCCTTTTCACTCGTGCACGAGCCGTCCACGACCATTTTGTATTTTATTATCATTTTAACTTAACGGCTGTCTCAGAGCCGTAGGCTAACCCTTAGCCACAATGCGTTATCGACCAGGTTGGCGCCCGTGCAGCGCGGGTAGCGAGCCCCGTTGCACGTGCCCGTCATACCTGTCGCTAACCATCCCTTTTCTTTCTTATCTTCTATTCATTCATTCCTTTCTTTCTTTCACTTGTTCGTTTGTTCATTGATTCATTCATTCATTATTTCATTGTTTGAACGCATAAGGAACATAAATGTAAGCTTGTGCCGTAGCACGAGCAAGGAGCGCGGTACGAGAGTTCTTATATATTTCCATGTTTCTTTCCATATTCTATACAAGCATACAAGATGGGATTATTCCCTTAGCTAGGTGCGTTAAGTCATTTATTAGCATGTGCAGTGTTATCGCCTAGCGATTCTAGCAATAGTGTCCGTATTGTTATGTGTCTAGGCTAAGCAAAGACGAGTTCATTGGAGCTACCCACCTTAGCGATGTTCGCATCGGCCGAGCGATACTCTGAGCGTGCCTTTGAAAGTCTAAGTCTGGATTCATCTTTGACGGGCCAATGTAAGCCTTGCATCGATTCTTCATCAGGTCGATGCCAACTCTTCGGGTCGACGGCTCGTTTGAGTCGTTGCACTTGCCGTTTGAATCGGCGTTCCGCTAGGGCGGAGCGGGTCATTACATAATACACCACTCAAAACAAGTCTCGTCCTCGAGACTTCCTGAGTGTGGGTCATCCTACCGTTCCTTTATTCATCGCCGTGTGCATATCTTAGGCAATTCCTATCGAATGGCTTTACCGTTCGATGGCATCGAACTTATACTCGATACCTTTCCAAGTTCTGTGTCGCATACGTTTGGTCGATTTTATTGAATGGCTTTTCTTTCATTTCAGAGTTGATGGTGCTTATTCAATTGTCGTATTTCTTCGACTTGTTGCTATTTCGACGTATCATGGGATTGAAACGGTCGCACGGGGTACGTTGTAATTCGTCAAATACGAGAGTCGTAGGTTGAGGCTAACTCACTCATTCGTTCATGCGCATCACAACACCCACTTACAGCTACATTCGAGTTCATCATATCGCTGAGTTTGGATCGTGCACGCATTCAAGGCGTCTCCCGAATACGTACATTTCAACCAAGCTTAGCGATTAGCGAAGTCGGACAAGCTACTCGTGATAGTTTTGATTTGCCGATCGTTTTGCTAACTTTGATTTAAAACCAAACTTGTGTGCATCTCACTATCGTTTATCTCGGTCATCGAGATGATTCGATTCGTTTCTCAAGCGTTCTTGTCTACGAAATCAATACGATTTCTTCTTAGCGGAGTCGACCAAGTCTAAGTAATTCCCATCCGATTCGAGACCAAGTATCGCACTATCATCGAGTACGTCTTCCAATCAATGATTCAATTCGTTATCCCAACTTTACTTATGCATCATCCATTCTTATCTTTTCCTTCGTTTGGGGCCAATCTCGCCGTTGTAGAAGCATGGAAAATATTAGAATAATGATCCATGCGGCTCTAAGTAAGAAGCTTATACGGCTCACACAGAAGCGGCCCTATGCGGTTCAAAGAAGACTCAATCGCATGCGGCTCGGGAGCATATGCGGTTCAGCAAGGCATATGCGGCTCGATGGACGCCATGTGTGATCCTTCCCTACAGCTGGTCGTTTGAGTAGTGGCCTCATTTATTGCTCCAGTACGATTCACTATGGCGGCCCTGACATAAAGTTTCATAATGGCCTTGCCATAATGACTGACTCCTCGGGAAAAGAAGAAAATCTCTGACCAAATCCGTCAGAAGTCCCAGATTGCCACGTGGAAATCAGTCATATGCGGCTCCCTGAGAACCCGTTCCATGCGGTTTGATACAACGCTAGCTCACGCGGCTCCCTGGGAACACATTCCCTACGGCCCAATACAACGCCAGCTCATGCGGCTCACAAAGATTACGCATATGCGGCTCGATGAAGCATCGTCCTATGCGGCTTACAAAGAGTATCTCTCTGCGGTTCGAGGATCGTCAATCCTATGCGGCTCTGATAAGACTCACAATTAAGACACGTGGCATGGGATCAATAAGAGATTTAACCGAATCTCAACAAATATATTTGACATCATCATCATAATTACTGAGATCAGGGCATATCATTTATCATCAAGCTAATGGGACACGTGGCGAGCAATCAGACATTGGCATAATCAATCACGAGGATTTAAAGCAGCTAGCATTAATTGCTCATGAGAAACGATGCTATCCGCATTAATGGCCGAGATTCACTATAATCAGGATCAAGGGTTCAGATAGAATGAAGGAGCGCCGACATTCCAAACAGATAATCATTAGCAAACCCTAATGATCACCCCCACTCTTATAAATAGCCAGCATCATTCCCTTGTAAAAAAAAGAGGTCGGCAACAAAAAAATAAAAAAATAAGAAGAGAGAGATCTACACAGAGAGAGCTCCCCTTTTTTTCTTGATAATCACAGAGAGAGAGAAGCCAGGAGAGCAATCCGAGGAGAGCAAGAAGAGCATTTCTTTATCAACGTCGAGCAGATCTTCCCCGAGCCAAGGCTGCATACTGATCGTCCAAGGAGTAAGGCAGAGCGGCCGTCGCTTTCTCGAGCCTCTATCGTCACCCCCCAGAATAAAAAATAAACAATCGTACTTAGTCTGCTGTACCTAGGTTTTCGTCCCTAGGCTTTCTTTGTACGAGCGAGTTGGTATTGTGAGTCTAAGTTCAGTCCTCCGATAATTGTTCTGTTCTTTTACAATCAATGGCAAACACGATGGCGACTCTACTGGGGACTAACTTCTCCATGGCTGAGGAGTTGGTGACGCAATCAGATACAGCCAAACTTGGCTCCACACAAAAGAAGATGGTCGTCCGCTTCGACCAACAAGCGTTCGAAGAGATGCTCTCAAAAGGCAGCGCTGGCCCGGCCCAGAAGCGCACCCGCACCACGAAGGCTCGCAAAGAATGGAGACCAAAGTCATTTTCTCCTCCTCAAGCCCTCGATGGGATGCCCTCTGTTGCTCAAGACGGCGAGAAGGATTCTCCTGCGGTCCCACTTCAGATCGTAGACAACTCTGCTGTCCCCAAGTTCGACAGAAGAAAATATTATGATGCTGGACTTGCAGGGACAAAGAGGGACTCTATGCGGACCGAACCGCAGAAGAGTATTATCCGCAAGGAGAAAGCCCATGCGGCTACATCCGCCAACCGCATGAAGAAAACTCATGCGGCTACTTCTGTCAGCCGCATAACTTATGCGACTACAGTTCCCGACAGCATGGATGAGACTCATGCGGCCAGTAAAGTCAATCGTTTGCAGAAAACCCATACGGCCACAGATGCCGACCGCATGCGGCCAGCCTGCACGGTCGTGACCCCTAGCCGCATTAGAACTCGTCCGACGACAGGAGACAACCGCATGCAGACAGCCCGTACGATTTCTGCTCCCAGCCGCATAGCATCTGCTCCATGCTCCTCTCGATCAGTTTTCGACCGTCTCTCGTACGGTCCGAACCCTGATGACTCTCTGGATGATAAGCCAGACTCTGTGATGTTCAACTTGGACTCTTCCTATTATGCACCCACAAGTGATAGAAAGAAGAAGTCTAGGGTAGCGCGGGCTCATCAAGCCCAGACAGCTGCCCCAACCTCTGACTATCAGGGCGTCCCGCTGATTATCATACGGGCCTCTGATGGGAAGTTGTACAGAACCGCTCAAGTCTAATCCCCGGCGGCGAACGGACAGAGTGGTTCCTCTGACCTGCGTGAGGCGATCCTCCACAAACGCAAGGAAAGAGAAGGGGCCTCGGCGTGCAAAGAATCCTCATATGGACGTCACTGCACCCAGATCATCATCAACTGCTGCTGCAACAACGCGGCAGTGACGGAAGATCGTCCATCCGTCTTCCACAGACTACAGCACCCGAACTCGGAAGATGAGGCACCTCTTGTTGTCTCCTGCAATTCCGCTCAGAAGGTCCCCGTCGAGGGGAGAGGGAAGAAGACAAGCATCTCCAGTCCAAAGATATCAGCCACTACAGCTAAGAAATTGTCGGCTAAACGGTTGTCCTCCACCGGAGTATACCAACACACCCGTTCGAAGACAAAATCTGCTGCAACTGGAGACTCATCGTCCCCGACCCTGGGGGTCGTAGGAGCTGGGGGTAGTACTCCTCCGAACGTCCACAATAATCCAACGTTTCAAGGAGACGAACCCCGAGAAACAACCCTCCTATCGGGTACAACAGATGCTGATGTCCCCGAGGACATCCATGATTCTCGAGATGAAGCAAGCTCCGAAGCTGGGGGTACTGTCCCTTCTGAATCCGAACCTGAAGAGAACAGCCCCACATATCCAGATGATTTCTCGACGCATGGGTACGACTCGGAGGATACATCCTCCACCACTCCCTCCGTCACTCCTCATGTGAAGACGGTATTCATGACAGACAGCAATCAAGGCGGTTCCAGCGATCGCCAGCGCATCGACACTTTGGAGGCCATATTGCATGTCTTGGTCAAGTCTGTAGACGAGATCAAAGTGGCACTTCCTGCTCTGCAGGGAGTGACACCTGGCCAGACAAGCACGGGTCCCGTAATCAACGTAGATTCAAATTCAGCGACACCAAACCAGGGTAATAATCCTCCCGAGATAACGGCCCCTACCGCGACAGATGAGGCCCGAGAAGTAAGAAGAGAGGTTCAGGAGCTCCGAGCAATGTTCCACGTCCGAGAAAACTCTCAAGACCTGAGAATACGGCAACCATATCCTGCTGAATGGAGGGATGTTCCCTTTCCGCCAAGATATAAGCCGTTCAATATCAACCCATATGATGGCAAGACTTCAGCAAGTCGATACATCACTTACTTTGAGGTTACTACCGACCATCTGCCCCATGATGATGCTATCCTCACGCGATTATTCATTGGGGCATTGGAAGGAGTCGCCTTCGATTGGTACCGCAACCTGCCAGACAATTGCATCCACTCCTTCGCTGGCTTCAAACGCTTGTTCTTGGAGAGGTTCTATGAGGTAGGGCAGGACGTTACGATGTCTACCCTCATGGACGTCGTTCAAGGAGAGAAAGAACTGACGAGAAATTACATTGAGCGGTTTCGTCAAACCGCAATGAAGTTACCATCTGGCAACCCGGACTCTTCTTTGATTGAAATTTGCCAAAAGAGACTACTTCCAACAATTAGTCTCTGGATGGGCAAAAGTCAGTTCAAGGATTGGAAGGCTTTTATCATCAGTGCTACAAGTGCTGAAGAACGCTTGAAGAAGGCTCGCCAACTGGGGTTGCATATCTCGGAGGGAGAGAACAAGAGCAAGCGTCCCAACACCAGCAACGACAATGGGAGTAGCCCCTCCAACAACCGGGACAACAAAGGCAAGCAGGCCATGGTGACCGATACAGCCCAGAAGCCCGAGCCACAGCCGGCAGACAAACAATGGCCTCAAATCACTTATTCCTTTGAAGACGGACACGTCAAGCCTATCTTGGACATGCTTATACAAGGAGATAGGATTCAGCTTCCTCCACCAAGACGGGAGCCTCGGCCGGCTGATCTGGAGAACCCAAAGTTCTGCCATTACCATCGCTACGTCCACCATGCTACACACGACTGCTACCAACTGAAATGGTATATCCAAAACCTCATCGATTCGAACGCCCTGGCCATCGATTTTGAAGAGGTAACCGTGGCAGCCAACATGGTGTCCGTACAATTCGGCAGCTTCCCTCCAACAGAGACTCAGGACGGGGTTATACCCATCCCTCTGACAACAATGGAGATTGCTAATCTGCCGCCTGCTCGCGATCAAGCCGCTGGTCTAGTACCCCTCACTACATCACGAGGAGAAATCATGTGGGTCCATCCGGACCTAGTCCACGAGGTAACACAGCCCTCTCCACCTTCTAAAAGGAAAAGTAAAAAAGTCAGATCCTGCCGCACTGCCTCGGCGGAAGAAGAGGAAGTCTCGGCCGTCACTACTCGATCTGGAACACAAGCCCAACCGGTGACCGAAAACACGACTGATGATCATCCGCCCACTACCAATGATGCTCCGGGACCGGCTCAGCCTTCGACGACCGACAAGCCTAGGCCGAAGGAGACTCGCTTCGACAAGTCTCTCCGGAAGGAGACACCTCAGGGGCTGGAGAGGCCCTACAACTTCGACATCTTAGCGCAATTAGCTAATACCCCGGCCAAATTGTCTTTATATGAACTCCTCAGGCTTTCAAAGGATGTCCGCACGGCTTTAAGTGAGACGCTCTAAAATGTCGACGCATACTTGGCTCAGGTCAACCTCACGGGAGATAACCAACCTGCAGAGCTCCAAGATAGTGCGTGTACGGGAGCAATGCCCAACATCGTCTTCTCTTCGCAAGATATGCTCATCAAAACTAACCTGCATGATCGCCCGCTATACTACACTGGATACATCGGCGACGTAAAGGTGGACCGAATGCACATTGATCCTGGGTCCTCTATAAGCATCATTCCGAAGGGTCTGCTACATCATCTTCGCATTCCGATGCATCGCCTGACACCTACAAGCACCGCCATTAGCGGTTTCAATTCGGACAGGAGCTACCCAATAGGGAAGATCCGTTTGAAGTGTCAGATCGGCGATCTCCAATCAGAAGTCACCTGTTATGTCATAGATGCCGACACTTCTTACAATATCCTTCTGGGGCGGCCTTGGATACACGATTACATGATCGTGCCTTCCACGCTACACCAGTGCTTCAAATATGTCGATAAGCACGGCTTCGTGAGGACAGAGTTTGCCGATATCGATCCCTTCAAGGGGGTCGAATCTTATTACTCAGACTCCTGTCTGTACGAAAAATCAAAGAAGCATCTGGTCGAAAAAGATGTGCAAGCTTACAACAAGACGGCTATAGGATCAGAAGAACCTCTAACGATCCACCTTCAGGCTCGCAAACCGGGCAATTCCGCACCCCTTACGGCCACTCTGCGTAAGGACGTAATCAGTCTCTCCGCACAAGAAGAACAAATGAGAATCCGGCTGCCAAGGTTCGGCCAAGCGCCGAGACCCATAACAGGGCCACTTACCATCAGACTACCGAGAGTCGGTCAGCTCCAAACGGAGAAGCCCAATCCCTCCGACAGACCGCTCACAATATGCCTTCCCAAGAAGGTTCTTCACCCCGATGCGAGGTCTGACACTTCTAGCGAACCAGCCACCCCTCGCCTCACATCAAGTACCAAACTGGGGGTTGCTAGTTTACCAACAACTCCACGATCTGCTCCGCCAGTTGAGCCTCTGAAGATCAAGCTGACTAGGTCGTCCTCTCAGTCTTCATTTATATAGGGGGTGGCCGAAGAAGAACCAGAATTGGCCAAGTATGTGGCTGCCCACTCCGATACCCCTTCCGCAGATGATGTAATCCCTCTAGAAAAGAAACCTTACTTCATCAATAAAGGGTTATCTTTGAACTACACCAAGCTCAATAAGCTATGTACAATGTATGCTATGGAACACGGTATAGGCACTCACCTACATACACAGGTGACAAACGTGTACACCGCCATCCGACTTACTCCAGTAGAAGACACTTACCGAATAGTCGAGGGAGGGGACCACCCGATCATCTTCGGCCGGACGAACAACCCACATCCCCTCGCTATGGAAGAAGTCGACTTCGGGTCAGATGCTGGAAGACTGCCTCTGTATCTCTATAGCCCTCAATCCAAATATCTCATGCAGAAATAGGGGTATGATCTAGAGACAACGCCAGGACTGAACTACGGCACTGGACGACGATTACCTTTGAAGATGCCAGCCCCGGCGGGCAAACCACGGAACTACTATAACAAAACCCGATGCGGTTTAGGGTATGTAACGCCTACTACGACCCCTGAAAGCTCAGATGAAGAATGCGACTGGCAGTCACATTCAACCGGATCACCGACTTCCGACTCAGATACCAGCATCGGAGATGTGTTCAGACAAGTCATGTCAGTCAACATGGCATTCGCCGACGCTTACGAGGAAGACGAAGACATCCTCGAAATCCTTGAGCTAGAGCCATGGGCCCAGCAATTAGACGCACAATGGAAAAAGCGGTTCGAACTGAGAGAACCTCCTACCGAAGATGAGGTCATACAAGTGGATCTCGGCAGCGAATCTTCTCCAAAACCGATCTTTATCAGTAAAAGCCTAACTGACGAAGAACGAGAATCGCTGTTAGTACTTGTCAGAGAATACATTGATGTGTTCGTCTGGAGCTATGAAGACATGCCGGGGTTAAATCCTGTCATCGCTCTCCACAAACTCAATATACGGCCAGATGCAAAGCCAGTCAAGCAGCAACAACGATGCTTCCACCCAGGCGTCATGGACGCAATCGAAACTGAAGTCAACAAGTTAATAGCCAGCGGCTTCATTCGTGAAGAGAAACATCCTGATTGGGTCGCCAATATAGTACCCGTCCTCAAGAAGAATGGAAAGATTCGAATCTGCATCGACTTCCGCAACCTGAACGAGGCATGCCCCAAAGATGAATTTCCCCTTCCTATCACAGACATCATGATCGACATTACATGCGGCTTTGAACGTATGTCATTCATGGATGGATTCTCGGGGTACAATTAAATCAAGATGTCTCCCGACGACGAAAAGCACACTTCATTCCGAACCCCGATTGGCTCATACTGCTACACAGTCATGCCATTCGGTCTAAAGAATGCTGGCGCTACATATCAGCGAGCCATGAGTACCATTTTCAGAGAACATTTGCGCAAGATAGTAGAATGCTATGTCGACGACATCGCCGTCAAGAGTCGCCGTAAGGAGGATCATCTGCAAGACCTGAGAACGGTGTTCAACTTAATGCGAGCCCATAATCTGAAGATGAACCCTACAAAATCGTTCTTGGGCGTATCCAGCGGGAAGTTCTTGGGCTTTATCATCACTGCACGGGGTATCCATGTAGACCCTGAGAAAACGAGGGCAATCATGGAGATGGGTCCCCCGAGAAATCTTCGTGAACTTAGAGGCCTCCAAGGGAGGCTAGCTTATATCAGGAGGTTCATTTCCAACCTCTCCGGGCGATGCCGACCGTTCACCCACCTCATGAAGAAGGGAGTCTCATTCGTATGGGACGAGGAATGCCAGCGCGCTTTCGATGACATCAAAGAATATTTATCAAATCCTCCAGTCCTGGTGGCCCCGGTCCCTGGAAAACCATTCCTGCTCTATGTACGAGCAATGGAACACTCCCTCGGTGCCCTACTGGCACAAAATAATGACGCAGGCCACGAGCAGGCCATTTACTATATCAGCCGAATGATGGTCGGGCCCGAACACCGATACACCGCTGTGGAGAAAGAATGCCTCGCCCTAGTATTCGCCATTCAAAAGACGCGGCACTATGTCACGGGGCAAACCATACATGTGATCTCATGAATCAACCCTCTCAGAGTCCTCATGACTAAACCAGGGGCCCTCAGCTCTCGCCTCACCACATGGGCAATATTGCTGTCCCCCTATCATATGATCTTCGTCCCGTAAAAGGCTGTTAAGGGTCAAGCCCTAACAGACTTTTTGGCAGCCCACCCAGGATCGGGGTCATCCAGAATCTATGAAGAGATCCCAGACGAGGTCGTCGATTCAAATACAGCCACCCACGATAACATATGGCGAATGTTCTTCGATGGCGCCTCAAGGACCGGACCCAAGGGAAACATCGTCGTCGGGGTCGGAGTGGTATTAATTTCTTCTACTGGGCGGGTGATCAATCGCGCCTACTCCCTCACGGAACCCTGCTCCAACAATGTGGCCGAATATAACGCTCTGGTCATTGGCCTCCAACTTGCAAAAGAGCTGGGGGTAGAATACCTTGAAGCATACGGCGACTCCCAACTAATCGTCAATCAGATCAGGGGCTCATACGAGGTTCGCCATGAAGACATGATCCCCTACCATCAAATTGCGATCAACATTATCTCATCATTCGAGGGATTCTTTATCGAGCACGTCCCCAGACTCCAAAATATCGAAGCCGATGCCCTAGCAGGCCTTGCCGCTTCCTTAGCAGTGCCGAACCAAGCTCATCATTCGGTTGACGTAATAGGCCATGAACTGGTCTGTCCCAAGAACAACGTTCAAGCCATGGCAAGTTATTCCGCCCAGACGGTCGATGACACACCGGACTGGAGACAGCCGTTTATCGACTTCGTCGTATACGACATCCTTCCAGAGAATCCAAAGGAAGCTACCTCTATCAGACGGCGTTCTCTCAGATTCTTCTACGATACAGAGACGAAAATGTTGTATCGCCGCTCCTACGACAGATTATTGCTCCGGTGCTTGTCGAACGCGGAAGCTACAGAAGCTGTACGAGAAGCTCACGACGGTATCTGTGGGGCCCATCAACCCGGCCCTAAGCTACAGGACCGCCTTCGCCGGATGGGCTACTACTGGCCCACGATGGTGGCAGATGCGATAGATTATGCCAGAAAATGCAAGGCCTGCCAAGTCCACGCAGACTTCATTCACCGACCATCCGAATTTCTACATCCGACAGTGGCGTCCTGGCCATTCGAAGCATGGGGAATGGATATTATTGGTCCAATCACCCCACCTTCCTCCCGAGGACATCGCTTCATACTTGCGATCACTGATTATTTCTCCAAATGGACGGAAGCTGTCCCACTCGCAGAAGTTAAAACTTCAAACGTGATCAGCTTCCTTAAGCATCACGTTATCTACCGCTTCGGACTACCACGAAGAATCATCCATGATAATGGTCCACAGTTTATAAGCCATGCATTCTACCGATTCTGCGATAAGCACCGCATTCAGAATGTCGCTTCGACACCATACAACCCGGCAGCAAACGGGTTGGCAGAGGCATTCAACAAAACAATCATCAAGCTCCTCAAGAAGTTCGTCTCCTCCAACAAACGCGACTGGAATGAGAAGCTCGGCGAGTGCTTATGGGCGTATCGTACCACGGTTCGAACAGCCACCGGGAATACACCATTCTCTCTGGTGTACGGGAGCGAGGCAGTCCTCCCTTTGGAGACTCAGATCCCCTCACTCCGCGTCGCCTTCACTTATCAATTGACGACAGATGATAACTACCGACGACGACTACAAGAGTTGGAGGCTTTAGATGAAAAACGCCTCCTAGCTCAGCAAAGGATCGAGCTATACCAAGCACGCATCTCAGGAGCCTTCAACAAGAAAGTCAAAATCAGAACATTCCAAGTGGGTGATCTTGTTCTGGCAGTCCGGAGGCCGATGGTCATGACTCACAAGACCACCGGTAAGTTCCAGCCAAAATGGGAAGGTCCATTTGTCATCGAGACCGTGTTCTCCAACGGCGCCTACCGCCTCGCTAAGCAGAACGGAGATTTGCTCATGTTGCCCGTCAACGGCAAGTTCCTGAAGAAATACTATGTTTAAACATCATTTTCCAAATTATCGAGTCATGTACTCCTTTAGTACCACTGAACTCTCATCCATCATTCTCCAGATTATCGAGTCATGTACTCCTTTAGTACCACTGAACTCTCATCCATCATTCTCCAGATTATCGAGTCATGTGCTCCTTTAGTCCCACTGAACTCTCATCCATCATTCTCCAGATTATCGAGGCATGTACCCCTTTAGTACCACTGAACTTTTATCCACCCTATTTCAGATTATCGAGCCATGCACCCGCTGGTGCCGCTGAACTCTCACTCCCTCAATAGTCCAAATTACCAAGTTATGTACCAGCTGGTGCCTCTGAACTTACATTCCGGTCACTCTTTCAGATAGTAAGTCAAGTATGATTATACCTCTGAACTTTCTTCCTGGCAGAGATCCTCCCTCAGGATTCACTACCCACACTCCCAGTGCACAAAAAGGGTAGTCGATCCACCAATTTTTGAAACGACCATGTCCTCATTACCTCTGAGTCGTCTTCACTTCCACCAAAAACAAACCGCCCCCTCGCATAGAACTTCCACGTTCTCCTACCTCTGAGTCGTTCTATGTACCCAATCTTCATTGAGCCCACTCCTGCCATGTCCTCATTACCTCTGAGTGGGAAGGCTCCGTCGAAAAAATCGTCATATTTGCCATGTCCACATTACCTCTGAGCAAGTATGTCGATCCTCTTTTAACCTATTATCTGTACCCACAACCGGAGTACGACAAGGATAATAGGTCCACAAATGTCCCCTGTTGACCACAAATGTCCTCTGTTGACCACAAATGTCCTCTGTTGACCACAAATGTCCTCTGTTGACCACAAATAGCTTCCGTAAAGTCTCTCCTGCCATGTTCTCATCACCGCTGAGCAGAAAGATTTTACGATAAAACCTTCATGTTTGCCATGTCATCATAACCTCTGAGCAAATGTGATCGGTTCCCTTTCACCCTATTATCCGCATCCTGAACTAGGGTACGCCAAGGGTAATAGGTCCACAAATATTCATTCGCTAAGCTTCTTAGCATAAATCCACCATCTTACCATGCCCCGGGAGCCCAGCTGCTCTACGGCATTCCTTCCCCCAGTACCGAGAACATCCATGACCACTTTGCCGTGGCTGTCCCGGACATCCTATCTAAACTGTTATCCGTACCTAAAACCAAGGTACGCCTAGGATAACAGGTCCACAAATAAATCCCCCAGCAAGTCCAAATTATATAAACACAACAAGTGCAAGAAAGAAAAGATGAGTTGAAACATGCTCATTTATTCAAAAATTAAAGGGCTACATCAGCAGGGATCCTCCCCCCAAAAGGCGGCGTTAAATCAAATCAAAGGCACTTAATGAAGATTTGCACACGTGTTCAGGACACGTGGCAACCAGTTTATGCGGCCAGATGAATTTATGCGGCTAAGGCACTTATGCGGCTAGGAAGCTCAGGCAGACAGAAAAATCCTATGCGGCATGAACGGGGCCAGGCTTCTTGTTCAAAGTATTCCAATTTTTACAAATTGAAAACTTTGAAGGGGGTCCTGTAGAAGCATGGAAAATATTAGAATAATGATCCATGCGGCTCTAAGTAAGAAGCTTATGCGGCTCACACAGGAGCGGCCCTATGCGGTTCAAAGAAGACTCTCAATCGCATGCGGCTCGAGAGCGTATGCGGTTCAGCAAGGCATATGCGGCTCGATGGACGCCATGTGTGATCCTTCCCTACAGCTGGTCGTTTGAGTAGTGGCCTCATTTATTGCTCCAGCATGATTCACTATGGCGGCCCTGACATAAAGTTTCATAATGGCCTTGCCATAATGACTGACTCCTCGGGAAAAGAAGAAAATCTCTGACCAAATCCGTCAGAAGTCCCAGATTGCCACGTGGCAATCAGTCATATGCGGCTCCCTGAGAACCCGTTCCATGCGGTTCGATACAACGCTAGCTCATGCGGCTCCCTGGGAACACATTCCCTGCGGCCCAATACAACGCCAGCTCATGCGGCTCACAAAGATTACGTATATGCGGCTCGATGAAGCATCGTCCTATGCGGCTTACAAAGAGTATCTCTCTGCGGTTCGAGGATCGTCAATCCTATGCGGCTCTGACAAGACTCACAATTAAGACACGTGGCATGGGATCAATAAGAGATTTAACCGAATCTCAACAAATATATTTGACATCATCATCATAATTACTGAGATCAGGGCATATCATTTATCATCAAGCTAATGGGACACGTGGCGAGCAATCAGACATTGGCATAATCAATTACGAGGATTTAAAGCAGCTAGCATTAATTGCTCATGAGATACGATGCTATCCGCATTAATGGCCGAGATTCACTATAATCAGGATCAAGGGTTCAGATAGAATGAAGGAGCGCCGACATTCCAAACAGATAATAATTAGCAAACCCTAATGATCACCCCCCACTCTTATAAATAGCAAGCATCAGTCCCTTGTAAAAAAAAGAGGTCGGCAACAAAAGAATAAAAAAATAAGAAGAGATAGATCTACACAGAGAGAGCTCCCCCTTTTTTCTTGATAATCACAGAGAGAGAGAAGCCAGGAGAGCAATCCGAGGAGAGCAAGAAGAGCATTTCTTCATCAACGTCGAACAGATCTTCCCCGAGCTAAGGCTGTATACTGATCGTCCAAGGAGTAAGGCAGAGCGGCCGTCGCTTTCCCGAGCCTCTATCGTCACCCCCCAGAATCAAAAATAAACAATCGTACTTAGTCTGCTGTACCTAGGTTTTCGTCCCTAGGCTTTCTTTGTACGAGCGAGTTTGTATTGTGAGTCTAAGTTCAGTCCTCCGATAATTGTTCTGTTCTTTTACAATCAATGGCAAACAGCTGTCGTTCATGCACACTCCCAGTTCTCCGTCCTATTCTAAGTCTTGTTGCCCCAAGTCTATCGTCCGTCCAGACGATACTGCAAATGCCATCGCACAGGTTCAATCACTCGGCATAGGGTCATCCACCTATCCGCTAGGTCATCTCACAAGGTCATAGTTACACGTCAACTCCATAGCTCATCGTACAAGGTCGTTGTACGACGCTCGTCCCAAATCCTATGGTCAAACCATTTGTTCGCTTGTACTGGAGTTTCTACCCAAGTTTGTTTCACTCAAATTTCTAAATATCAAGCAGTGTTCCTCAATCAATTCCTTGACAAGTCAATCTCGTGCGTCAGCACTAGCAATTACCGTAGTCTATCTCTTCAAGTATGTTTAATATAATTTACCTATCCATCCTATCCAATTCACGTAGTCGATCACAAGGTCGTCTAGCCTTGCAATATGTCGTGCCCCGATCTCACGCAAGTCTGATTATCCACGGCGGACATGAATCACCATGTCAACATTCCCGCAGAATAATCGTCCTCAACGGGACGTAACTCTTGCGTTGCGTCTAGACTTGCTCATTTTCGATACGCGGATTGGGTCTACTCAATCCTCAAGTTTCTTCATTCTTCAATCGCAAGTCCTAACAATCCTCGAATCCACCTTCGCTTCAAACCACAAGTCGAAGCAATCTAATTTGTCATGTCATGATATTTTGAGTTCGACCATTTTCGCTGGACATGAATCACCATGCCAACGCTCACGCAAAACGATCGTCCCAAATTCGACGTGACGCATGTGCGAGGCTGGAGTTGCGCTCGCGCAAGACAAGATCGTTGTCGTTGTGGTTATCACCGAACAATCAAGTCATTTTCCTCTCCATCCAACATTCATTTTTATCCAATCCCCAATATAGCATATTTCGAAATAATAACTTCTAACACGGTCATCATTCATCGAATTAGAGTACCCTCGAGTTATCGTACATCGATCTTTGATACGCCTCAATACCATCGATGATGCACATAACCTGACGATCTTCCTTTTACAACGAATTCCGAGTCGTGCAACTTAATTCCTCAATTCACGTTGTCTCGTGCTAACTCTTCATTGAGCAACATCTATTCCAAATCCTTAGTCATCCTCGTATCTTCAAACCAACGTTTTCCATGCACGCTATCTTCCGATCGTGCTATCTTCGATCTCGTCCATGGGTATTTCACCTTAACTTAAGTTTCAATCCTTTCGGCAACATTCCAAATTCGCATGCACAATCTTCTATGTTTCCTCGACCAAGACCTCCATTCGTTTCATCGTTCCGACTCTCTATTATATCATTTCGTAATTCACACTACGTATTCTTAATTCGTCCGAACGATATCTCGTTTGAGACTATCAAAGTCGAAACCAACTAAGCGTTACTCGTTCTAAGGCTTTGCGCGATATCATCGCTTTCCGACATACTCGTTCTATCCGTAAATCCTTTAGTTTTGCTCGAACAATTTTTATAACATCCATACACCACTCAGGATTCGAGCCACTCGACTAGTCGCCGACACTCATTCTTATTCTTCCTCGAAGCTATCACATACACCACTCGGAATCAAGTCATTCTACAAATCCTCGAAAGGTTATTCGACTTCCGATCGACATGTCCAATTGTGCGTTCGCTCATTCTTCAAAATCTGAAAACCATTTCCCCGTGTTCGCTTTAGCGTCGGTCAAGTAGCGTCTTTATCAACATACATTCTAAGTCTCCCTTATTCTCGTCCGAGTGATAGTCGGTCTCGCTCGCAAACTCGTTCGCACCAGAAGGTCTAGGTGCGCGGCACTCGGCACAACTTAGCCAAAAGGCTGCGTGCAAAATTCTCCCGTTCGAACTATACTTCGGTCTTGCGTACTCGTTCGCTATTATCAGCATAAGGTTATTCAAGCACGTCTTACGTTTGCTAACTCTTAGCATCGGTTCCTTCCACTCAAGTACATCGTGGTTCGGCACAAAGGCCTTCGCCTATCGATCCCTTTCAACCGAGTACTTGTACGAGCTTTTGAAAATATTAGACTTATTGTATGGAATATCCCAAGGCACAACGAGAGAGAGCGTACACTTCTTTTGTTTCCAACCGAGCTTTCAAAACTGAGAAAATTGAATGAAGTCCAAGGACGTGAAACCGTGCTCTGATACCAATCTGTCATGCCCCGCTCCCGTAGGAGCGATCGTCCTCGCTAAGGCGTGATGCCGCACGGGCCTAGGTTGCGCCCGTGCAAGGCCAAGTCCAGAAACGGCCGATTTGAGCTAGGTCGCAGAGTCGCACAGAGTGTCCCCCATTTGCAGCGGAAAGTAAATGAACACAAGTTGAAGCGAATTCAGTTCTTTATTGATATTCAAGAAGTTTACAGGCGGCGCTAGGCCGATATTACAAATCGCTCAAGCTCTCTCCTTCTGAAACATAAAAGGCGTGCCAAGTGGCTTACAAGATGGAATGATTCATGGTGATGTTTCGATACATTATGTCCTGTATATGGTGCTCCAGCTCCTTGCAACGCTCCAAGGCTCCAGAGATAGCTCCGCGCCTTAGCACGTTCGAGGAAAGCTCCGCACCCGTCGACGTTTCCTGCTTCCTGCAAGCGGACTGTGGGGTTATCAGTACATTGTTATGTACTGGTGGGGAGGCTAGCTCGCCCACAATGCTATCATTACCAAACATGTTCTATTTACTTTTGTGCATCTCTATCATTCATTGTCTTTCTAATCTTGCCTTAGGATCAATTTCATGGCATATTTCATAGCCTATCTCGTGTTGCCAATTTCAAGTGTCGCATGGAAATACATACAAGACTTAGCCATACATACCGTCCGGCCTTCTCTGTTCAATGTAAACCAAGTTAGTCAACAATTCATATATTTCAACTTAACATGATTCACGTAAACATTCAGTTACAAGGGCGTGTTCCTGCCTTAGATTCTAACGCGTCGTAGGCGTGTTTTCAAATTCATTTGCACGAAGTACTCCTTATCATTTGGTGCGTTACATTTCAAGCCTATTCATAAGGCGCTTCATTCAGTTAACTTTAGACTACTTTGATTTCAATGCAAGGACTTGCACGTGGATTGCCACCAGCAAAGCCCACTTAAATCTATATGCACCGGTCGCTGGCATGTCAGCCATTTTGGACATTTTCCCCTGTGGCATTCTCATCTATCAAGCGTGATGGCTGGTACACCTTGATAGACTATTGAATAACCGGCCCTACGTTTGGTTATGTGCCCAAGCCCGCACACATGTCCGCCCATAGGCCATGATTTTGCCTAAGCCGGCCACGAAATCGTCGTTTGCTGCCCTTGGAATCCCTTTTCACTCGTGCACGAGCCGTCCACGACCATTTTGTATTTTATTGTCATTTTAACTTAACGGCTGTCTCAGAGCCGTAGGCTAACCCTTAGCCACAATGCGTTATCGACCAGGTTGGCGTCCGTGCAGCGCGGGTAGCGAGCCCCGTTGCATGTGCCCGTCATACCTGTCGCTAACCATCCCTTTTCTTCCTTATCTTCTATTCATTCATTCCTTTCTTTCTTTCACTTGTCCGTTTGTTCATTAATTGATTCATTCATTGTTTCATTGTTTGAACGCATAAGGAACATAAACTTAAGCTTGTGCCGTAGCACGAGCGTGGAGCGCGGTACGAGAGTTCTTATATATTTCCATGTTTCTTTCCATATTCTATACAAGCATACAAGATGGGATTATTCCCCTAGCTAGGTGCGTTAAGTCATTTATTAGCATGCGCAGTGTTATCGCCTAGCGATTCTAGCAATAGTGTCTGTATTGTTATGTGTCTAGGCTAAGCAAAGACGAGTGTAGAAGCATAGAATTTCACATCCAGAAAGACCATGTGCTAGACACTACATGCGCCAGGACTCGCACAGAACACTTCACAGCAAAGTCAATAAGTATAGACATTTGAAGAAGGACTTTTTATTTTATATAAAAAAGTCTAGAAAAGGTTGCACAAAGGAGAATTTCTACAAAAAAAAGATTCTAAGTCTACAGCCAGCGGCCACCATGCGCCTTCAGATAGGCGCAGCGGCCACCATGCGTCTCCAGATAGGCGCAGCAGTCACTACGCGCCCCCATCCAGGCGCATCCCGTCATCTCTTCAGCAGCTCAGTTATGTGCATCCAGCTCAGTTATGTGCATCCAGCTCAGTTATGTGCATCCCTTCAGCAGCCCAGTTATGTGCCACTCTTCCAACCAGGCTCACCTGGCCGAGCAGGAGTGTGCCGCTCTTCCAGCCAGGCTCACCTAATAAATGCTTCGATACACAAAGCATTTAACCCTCTGGCTGGAACCAAGGAAGAGAAGAGCACCGCAAATCTGTGGCCAGGGGAGGCTTCGAAATAGCCTCCAAAGGCCAAGGAAGACCGTGATCGAAATCACGGCGAAAGGCAGCTTTCAACACAATCAGAGCGGGCGACACCCACTTTGAAGGAAGAGAGAGCCTAGCACCGCCATTCCGATCTACGGCTCTTCCGGAACAACGGAGATAAGGCCCGAGCATCCCCATCTTTGGATGCAACAGGCACCTTCCGCCTGCCTCAGAAGCCCTCGACTCCGTCTTTTGGATGTAACAGTCACCTTCAAGAACATCAATGACGACATGGCGTCTCATCTTCACCCTTGGGAGCACTTCGTCAACAGAATGCACCCGAGAACCTGAGTTCATACTGGAAAGACGTGAGAGAATGAGAGGCCAACCTTCTCTCCATGCCACTATTTATAGGCCGGACAGATCAAACCCATGCGCCAAGTAGATGGCTATCCGGATTCCGTGCAATGAACTCACATTAAATGGATGAACCAGACGCCTCGACTTCAGCCAAGCGGCTATTAAAAGCACTCGAGAAGCGAAACAGCCGCATCATCAAAGACGTGTCGGATGCGCCGGCTAGTCAGCGCATCACACCTCTCAAACAGATACGCCCTGTACCGAGCGCATCAAAGGGGATGCACCCCCATACGCCTAGTGGAACGTCAACCGACGCGCCCACTCAGCTGTCCATCGAATGTCACCAACATTAAATGCTGAACTGACAGAGTTGGCAGCACGCCTTCCCAAGTCTGAACGGCTGACAGCTTTTGTAGAAAACGAAGCGTCCACAACGTCAGCATCATCATGACTCTATCTCGACGGCTACTGCCATGTGGCCACTCGACCACCCGCATGCGCCTCCGCGGCCATACATCCAAACCTGCATGCGCCTCGAAAGCCATGCGCCTCAGACCCTTCACTGATCCCTAAAGACAGAAGAAGAGTCTCCAGTTGAAGCTTTGCATGCGCCTCAAAAGCCATGCGCCCCAGACTGATCTCTGATCCCGAAAGACAGAAGGAAAGTCGCTTGCATGCGCCTCAAAAGCCATGCGCCCAGAACGGCTCGTGACTCCTAAAGGTCACGAGCCAAAATCTCATCATGCGCCCAATCCAAGGCGCATCCCACCAAATCATCCCCCCACCAAATCAGAGATCTCCGAGCCATGGGTCGACGACACGTGTCCTTTGACTCAACTCATCCAAGATCTCAGCAACAGAAAGATCTTCTCCTCTGCTACGTGCCGGCTCACAACAGCAGTATGAAGAATTCAACCTCGCGAGCAGGGCGCATTGTCCATGCGCCTTCATCAGCAATCTCCACGTGGCGTCCCCATGCACCGGCGCATCCTACATATGCGCGCATGGGCAGCAAACCTGCCCAGCTATAAATAGAGGAATCATCCCCTCCTTATACACACACAGAGAGACATACATACGAACGATCCAGACAGAGATCATCAGAGAGGCAGATACAGACACTCAACGTCTTCCTCCTCTCAGCCAGCTCCAGCACCCAGAGCAATCTACACCTTCAGAGAACCGATAACCGTCGTCAGCCCGTCAACGGAGTCAACGCATTACCACTCGCTCCATCGGCACTTAGGACCCAGATTAAATAAAAGTGTACTCCTAGGACTACATCGAAGTCCTATATTGTAATACTGTTCTGTTTGTATTAAGATTTACAATCAAACGATTTTAATGGCAAACAAGCTGGCGACTCTGCTGGGGACTTCTTTCTCCTCTTCCGAGAAAGTCGTGTCACAGGCCGACGACGTAAAGGTAGGCTCCTCCCATAGGACACTGGTCGTGCGTCTCAATCAACAGGCGTACGAGGAGTTCATTTCTGAAGGAAGCACGAGTCCTTCGAAGCGGCTGCCGAAGCCGAAGAAGACCCGCCGTGTCTGGGTGCGCAAAGTCGACGCCTCGGGCACCACCACTGAAGGGGATGTGCTAATCCAGCCCTCCCTTCCTGCTGACTTTCTCAGCAACCAAGGTGTGCCCGCTGATGCAGCACATCTCTCGGGGAAACGTACAGCTGACCATATTCCCCAGCCATCTCCCTCTCAGGCGAGGAAGATGCGTCGACGGAGCAGGGGCGCAGCCAAAGCCCCACGTATCACCTCTGATGTGCCACAAAAAGTCTCTGTCTTTGACAGACTCACTCGCTGTAATGGCGAGGAGAATTTGGATGCTGAGTACTATGCGCCCCAGCGGGCTAGTAGAAAGAGATCCAAGGCGGCACGGGCCATGCGCCCCAAGCGTGCTATGCCAGCAGCAGGCCAGAGGCACGTGCTCACAATCACGCGCGCTGCCGATGGCAAGCTGTACAAGGTCGACTCAGGTGCTTCGGCGCCAAAGACGAGTCGATCTTCAAAGTCCTCATCTCACTTGGGTGTATCCACTGCGTGCATAACCAAGTTGAGTGCAGCAAATTCAGTGGTCTTGAACTCCCGCGCCTCCTCTGGTTGTGCGTTCGAGGTCCGTTCAAGTCACTTCAAATATTGTTGTTCCCCCACTACTGATCATGATGCCTGCTTGGTATTAGATCAGGGGGCGCAGCACTCACCTGTCCGCCCCGACGTTTGGCCTTGCCATGCGCCTGAAGGGGGTGTGAAGATAGCACTCTCCTCCAACGACCTGCGTAATGTGATCACTCACAAGCACCGGTCAGGAGAGTCGACCAACAAGCACGATGAGCCTCTCACGGGACATACTTGTGCGGTGGTCACTATCAACTGCTGTGGCAAGACAGCAGTACCACCAAAGCAGTCAGTCTTCCAGCGACTACAGTCATCGACACCCCTCCGACATCGCCTTAGGAAGAAGGTGTCAACAGAAGAGGAGCCAAGAGTTGCTTCATGCAATGTAGTCTCCAACTCCTCATCTCTCCGGAAGGCGACCGGCAATTCCTCATCCAAAAGCCAATCAAGGAGAGCCAAGGCAGCAGTCTCGACCTCCGGGGTGTTCGAAGGCACTCGGTCAAAGAAGAAGTTCTTGGAGGAAGCTGGGGGTAGTCAGACCCTTGTTGAGCTTCCTTCCGAAGACGAAGATGTCCAAAGCACAGCTGCAGCGGATCTTCATCCTCGAGGCGAAGTCAGCCTCCCAGAAGCACCTCAAAATGAGGATGTCCCTCAGGACACAGCTGGGGGTAGAGACGAAGAGGCCCTTCAAGACGGAGTCGAGGACAATCAGTCCCTGGCAGATGCGCCCGTCGTGAATGACCTCCAGAACGTGACTGGGGGTGGCCAAGCTGAAACACCAGGAGAGGTGACTCCCCCACATGAAAGTGAGGCCGAGAGCGAAGCCTCAACCAATCCATCCACTCCTGGCCGTGTCAGGACAGTATACATGGCTGGGGATGATGCCGAGTCTGATGCGCCACCGCAGGACATTGTTCAGCGCATAGACTCATTAGAGGGAGGACTCAAAACCCTCTCTGCCTCTATGCAAGCACTGACTCAAGCAGTATTTGATATTCGGTCGGCCTTGACCAGAATACCTTCAACCGGTCCCGACCCAGGAGTTAATGGGGAGTCGAGTGTACCCCTTCAATGGGCACCCTCCGACACAGAAGCACCTCGGACATCGGAACCCTCAAACGCTCCGCTTCAGATAGTGCCACCTTTCCCGACTCCTAGCTCCACGGAGGATGTGGTCGAAATGATCAAGGACCTGCGGGAGCGCTTCGAGTCCAAAAATAGGCAAGAGGAGCGCCAGAAGATGAGCATTCCCCAGCCTTATCCTCTCGAGTGGAACAAGGTGGTTTATCCCCCAAAATATAAACCATAAACACTCACACCATACGATGGGAAGGACTCTCCGCGTCGATACCTGACATATTTCCAGTCACAAACGGGGCATCTTCCAAAGGAGGACGTGCTCCTCACCAGCATCTTTGTTGGGGCCCTAAAAGGAGTGGCGTATGACTGGTACTGCAGCCTCCCCGACAATTCTATATCGTCCTTCGACGACTTGACGCGCCTCTTCCTCGATCGCTTCTACGATGGCGGAAAGGACATGACGATGGCATCTCTCATAGAGATACGCCAGAAGGAGAAAGAAACGGTTCGGGTGTTCATCGAACGCTTCCGACAAGCCTGCTTCAGGCTACCTCCAGGCATGCCAGAACATGCGCTCCTCTCCTCTTGCAGTATGAACATGCTGCCCGCAGTGAAGCTCTGGCTCAACTCTACTCCCCCTCCCGACTGGAGCTTCCTGATCATCGAAGCTGAAGCCGCAGAAAAGAAGGCGGCCAATGCACGTCTTCTGGGTGTCAGCTTCCCCGCCTTTGATGATAAGGGGAAAAGGTCAACAGCCAACAACTCCGGGCGAGAAGCAAAGGGGAAACAGGCATTGACTGTTAATGCCTCGAAGGGCGCATCTGCGCCTACTCAGAAGCCTCCACTGGCACCGAGACCTAAGGAGGTGTATTCATTCAATGATGAAGACACCCTGCAACTCTTCGAAATACTGAAGCAGGGTGACAAGATCAAGCTCCCAGACCCGAAGCGGCCCGATGAAGTTGGGAAAGTAGACAACCCGAGGTACTATCACTACCATCGATTTGTCGGACACCCGACCAAGGACTGCTACGTCCTCAAGAATTACATCCAGCGCATGATCAATGCGGATGTAATCTCCGTCGACTACGAAGAGAAGACGGTGTCAGCCAATGTGGTGTCACTTCAGTTCGGCACCTTGCCACCGACCACCATACAAGATGGCGTCGTCCCCATCCCTAAGGCGACAATGGAGGTGGTGAACTTGCCACCTACCCGCGACAATGTGAGTGGACTCATCCCACTCACCACATCTCGAGGAGAGGTCCTCTGGGTTCACCCGACCTCGTCTCCGAGGTGACTCAACCGGAGGTACGCTCTACCTCCAAATCAAAAGACAGGAAGATCAAGTCTTGCCGTATGGTCTCTTCTTCAACAGAAGAGGTACTTCCAGTACAGACACGTGCACAACAGAATGCACAGTCCAGCGAAGCTGCCGCCGAGGTGGTGCCTCCTGGCACAATCCCTGAGGAGGGCCCGTCTAAACTCTCAGCAGCCAATAAGCAGAAGCAGGTGGAGGCTCGTTTCGACAGACCTCTACGGAAGGAGAATGCTTCGGGGCTAGCCAAGCCCCACAACTTTGACATACTGGCACAACTGGCCAGTACTCCTGCGCGCTTATCTTTGTTTGAACTCCTGCGTCTTTCCAAAGACTCCCGAGAAGCTCTCTGCGAAGCTCTGAAGGACGCTGAATCCTTTCTCAGTCAGGTCAAGCAGCCTGAAGACCTTCCAACTACTTGTGCGCACTGTCATTGTGCGGAGGAAATTATCCCAAACATAACTTTCACCCAACAAGACATGCTGCTCAAGCACCACCGACATGACTGACCACTGTATTACACGGGGTACATCGGTTCAGTCAAGGTGAGCCGGATTCAGATCGATCCGGGGTCTTCCCTCAGCATCATCCCGAAGGCGCTGATATCAAAACTGGGGATCCCAATGTACCGGCTAGCGCCCTCCAACGCAACCATCAGTGGCTTCAACGCTAGCAAAAGCGAGCCACTGGGCAAGATTCGACTGAAGTGCCACATAGGCAACCTCAAAACTGAGGTGACTTGTTATGTGGTGGATGCCGAGGTCAACTACAACATCCTGCTCGGCCGACCGTGGCTACATGAGTACATGGTGGTGCCTTCCACGCTCCACCAATGCATGAAATATGTATCTACCAACGGCGTCATCCGGACGGAGTTCGCAGACATCGATCCTTTCAAAGGGATTGAGGCTTACTTCACCGATTCCGACTTGTACAAGCCACTTGACGAGGAGAAAGCCAACGATGCTGATAATGAGGCTGAGACGGCAACTGAGCCGGACACGGAGCCAGAGACAAATCCAGATGCCCCACTGAAGATCCGACTGAAGGGCAAACCACCCCAGAAGGCGCCTCCAATGAGCATCAAGCTATCCGAAAAAGCACCGACTCTTGAGGCTCCCCTGAAGATACGCCTCAAGGGAAAGCCGCCTCAAACATTGGCTCCCCTGGTGGCAAAATTACAGAGGAAGACACCACTCACAGGAGGCGCAGTTGAGGCACCTCTGAAGGTGCGTCTCAAGGGCAAGCCCCAGCAGTCATCCAAGATGCCGGAGAGGGCTCACATAACCCTCTCAGACCCCAAGATCAAAGCTGTGGTGGACTCTCCTGATCCAGCCCCAGTGCTTACAGACGAGGAGCTTGGCGAATATATCTCTGCTGATGTAGATGCACCCTCCTTAGACAATGTAATCTCGTAGGATAAAATCTCGTACTTCATCAATAATAGAGTGTCTTTTAATTATTCTTGTCTTCCACATTGGAATGCCATGTATACATTAGATCACGCTCTACGGTCGTTGCAAACACAAATAACGACCGTCCATAATGTAAACCGAGTAGTCCCGTCTCAAGGAGTCTGTTTCATAAACCCTCCACGAAGCCGAGACGAAAGATCCGTCGTTTTTGGCAAAGTCGAGCGTCATTAAGACCTCCCGCCACTCGAGCCTGAACCTGATACCGGCAGAGTACAAGTTTATCGGTATACGGATACAGCAAAGCACATTATCCAGAAGATGGGCTACGACCTGAAAAGCAACAAAGGCCTAAACTATGGCAAGGGTCGACCTCTCCCTCTCCAGTGTTCAACACCCAAAGGAAGGCCGCAAGACTACTACAACAAAACTCGACGGGGGATAGGCTATGTCACGCCGCCATCAACCCCAGAGAGCTCAGACGTAGAAGACGTAGAACATTCCCACTCGTTCGAAGCATCAACTTGGGATTCTGATACCAGTATCGGATCAGTCTTCAGAAAAGTGCTGTCAGCTAACATGACGTCAGCACAACCTCAAAAAGGTGAAGGCGAAGACCAAACGTCGGAACCTTTCGAAGAAGAACCCTGGGCTCAACGCCTAGGAGAGCAATGGGAGTCTCATTTTGAGTTACGTGAACCTCCCACCGAAGACGAAGTCGAGCAGATCGACCTTGGGGACGGATCTTCTTCCAAACCCATCTTCGTCAGCAAAAGCCTAGAAGGAGAAGACTTAGAGGCTTTAATCCAGCTGGCTAAAGAGTATATCGACGTCTTTGCCTGGAGCTACGAAGACATGCCAGGACTCGATCCACAGATCGCAATGCATAGGTTGAACATCTTACCTGATGCCAAACCTATCAAACAACAACAACGACGTTTCCGTCCGGACATCATGAATGCCATCGATCAGGAGGTGGACAAACTCTTGACTAGCGGCTTCATCCGTGAGGAACAACACCCAGATTGGGTAGCCAACGTCGTACCTGTCACCAAAAAGAATGGGAAGATACGAGTCTGTATCGACTTCAGGGACCTCAATTCTGCTTGCCCGAAGGACGAATTTCCGCTTTCGATCACCGACGTGATGATCGACAACACATATGGTTTTGAACGCATGTCCTTCATGGATGGGTATTCAGGCTACAACCAAATCAAGATGTTCCCCGATGACGCGAAACACACGTCATTCAGGACTCCAAAGGGTGTTTTCTGCTACACAATAATGCCCTTCGGCTTGAAAAATGCCGGTGCAACATACCAACGAGCTATGAGCACCATCTTCCGTTAACATCTTCGTAAAACAGTCGAATGCTATGTTGACGACATCGCAGTCAAGAGCCGCCTCAAAGGAGATCACCTACAGGATTTGAAGACAGTCTTCGATCTCATGCGGGCACATCAACTCAAAATGAACCCCGCTAAATCCTTCCTGGGGGTTTCTAGCGACAAATTCTTGGGCTTTGTCATCACGGCGAAAGGCATTCATGTTGATCCCGAGAAGACCAAAGCCATCCTCAACATGGACCCTCCAAAGAATCTTCGAGAACTTCGAGGCTTGCAGGGACGTCTGGCATACATCCGAAGGTTCATAGCAAACCTTTTCGGTAAATATCAACCCTTCACTCAGCTCATAAAGAAGGGAGTCTCTTATGTCTGGACAGAGGAGTGCCAGAAGGCTTTCGACGACATCAAAGCCTACTTGACGAGCCCACCAGTCCTAGTGGCACCTGTCGCGGGTAAACCATTTCTTCTTTACGTCCGTGCCATGGATCATTCCCTTGGCGCTCTGCTGGCTCAAAACAGCGATACAGGCTATGAGCAAACAATCTACTACCTCAGTCGAACGCTCATCGGGGCCGAACATCGGTACAACCCTGTTGAAAAGGAGTGCTTGGCTTTGGTGTTTGCCATCCAGAAGACTCGTCATTATGTCTCGGGCCAGACAATTAATGTCATTTCCCGAGTCAATCCACTCAGAGTCCTCATGACGAAGCCAGGATCATTAAACTCCCGGCTAGCCACATGGGCAATTTTGCTAACACCATATAATATGGTGTCTGTCCCGCAAAAAGCTGTTAAAGGTCAAGCTCTGGCTGACTTTTTAGCTGCACACCCCATCCCAGAATCCTCAAAACTCTATGAAGACATCCCGGATGAGGTCCAAGAATCCAACATCACCGAAGGAAGCTCCGTTTGGCGGATGTTTTTCGATGGCGCTTCGAGAACAGGCCCCAAAGGCCAAATCATCGCAGGAGTGGGGGTAGTCTTAGTCTCCCCCTATCAGCTAGTCATCCAACGTGCTTACTCCCTTTCGAAGCCGTGCTCCAACAATGTTGCCGAGTACAACGCACTCGTCATGGGACTCCAACTCGCACAACAGCTGGGGGTGGACCATCTGGAAGCCTACGGTGACTCAAAACTCGTCGTGAACCAGATTCGAGGGCAGTACGAGGTTTGCCATGAAGATCTGATCCCTTACCATGAAGTTGCATTGAACATCATTTCAACCTTCACCGGGTTCTTCATCGAACACGTGCCTCGTCTACAAAACTTGGAGGCTGACGCTCTGGCTGGCCTCGCAGCCTCATTGGCAGCGCCCTTTGGGACTCAACTCTATGTCACTGTAACAGGCCGAGACTTGATTTGTCCCAAAAACAACCTGTGCTTGCAAGTGGCCCACGCCATGCCGACGAACACTGGTGTTAATGTTCGAGACTGGAGGTTCCCGTTCATCGACTTTGCTGTCTACGGAATTCTTCCAGAGGACCCGAAGGAAGCCGTCTCAGTCAGGAGACGCTCTCTTCGATTCTACTACGACACAGCTACTAAAATGCTGTACCGACGTTCCTTCGATGGGCTCCTCCTTCGATGCCTGTCCAACGAAGAAGCAGCCGAAGCCCTCCGAGAAGCTCATGACGGAACTTGCGGAGCTCATCAACCCGGTCCTAAGTTATCGGATCGACTGCGACGTATGGGCTACTACTGGCTAACCATGGCCACCGACGTTGTTGAATATGCTAAGAAGTGTCACGCATGCCAACTCCATGCTGACTTTATACATACATCGTCTGAACCACTACATCCTACAGTCGCCTCCTGGCCCTTCGAAGCCTGGGGCATGGATATTGTGTGACCTATCACCCCTCCTTCATCAAGAGAACACCGCTTCATCCTGGCCATCACCGATTACTTCTCCAAATGGGCAGAAACAGTCCCACTGGCGGAAGTAAAGGGCTCCAGGGTGGTCAGCTTTATCAAACACCATGTCATTTACCGTTTTGGAGTACCCCGACGGATCATTCATGACAACGGTCCTCAGTTTATCAGCCACATTTTTAGCAGGTTCTGTGACAAGAACCGCATTCAAAATGTGGCATCCACCGCCTATAATCTGGCAGCAAACGGGTTAGCAGAGGCGTTCAACAAAACCATCGTCAGGCTACTCAAAAAGGTCGTGTCATCCAATAAACGCGACTGGGATGAAAAGCTTGGCGAATGCCTTTGGGCCTACCGCACAACGGTACGGACCCCGACAGGCAACACACCATTCTTTCTGGTCTACGGGAGCGAAGCGGTACTGCCTCTCGAGATCCAGATACCCTCACTCCGTGTGGCAATAACAAACAAACTCACAGAAGAGGACAATCAACGTCGTCGTCTGCGGGAACTGGAGGCACTCGATGAGAAGCGTCTCCTAGCTCAATAACGCATCGAACTCTACCAAGCCCGTATATCACAGGCTTTCAACAAGAAGGTCAAACAGAGGAATTTCCAAGTTGGTGACCTGGTTCTGGCAGTCAGGAGACCGATGGTGTTAACTCACAAGACACCAGGAAAGTTCGAGCCCAAGTGGGAAGGACCTTTCATCATAGAGACGGTATACTCAAACGGTGCTTACCGCCTCGCTAAACCCAATAGAGACTTGTTTATGATGCCCATCAACGGCAAGTTCCTAAGGAAGTACTATTCTTGACATCCTTCAGACATGTACTTCCCCAAGGGGATCTGTGGGCCCGATCATCGGCATTCACAAACAATCTCCTTCCACAAACTCATCCGCTTAGGGAACCCAGCTGTTCCGTGGCTTCCTTCAGTAGAAAGACAACCATGTCCACATTACCTCTGAGTTGTTCTTCTACACCCTACAAAGCGGACTCTTATGCTACGTAAGCCGATGCTACCCTTCATGTTTACCACGTCCACATTTTCTCTGAGTAAACATCTTGTACAAACAACCCCTGCGTTGTCGTACATCGATCGCCGAACTTCCACGTCCACATCACCTCTGAGTTGTTCAGCGTATCCCCCTGGATCATTCCTACCACGTCCATTACACCTCTGAGTAGGATGATTCTATCATTTGGACCCAATGATTGCCATGCCCACATCACCTCTGAGCAAACATGTTGGTTCCTTCAAACTTATTATCTGTGCCTAAAACCAAGGTGCGCAAAAGATAATAGGTCCATACAAATCATCAAGTTCATAATAACAAAAATGAACACATCACAAAAAGTTGTATACTTCTTTATTTTCTGAAATAGAGAGTACGAAAGGCTACATTATCCCTCAGCAAAGGGTTGCAAAAGAGCATAAAAAGGGGGAAAAACTACAGTCCCTGAACCTCCCCAGGGTGGGCTGAGAGCTCCCTGACTCGAAGCTTTAGGTCGGCTGTACGGGCCTCCACAGTCGCCAGGACTCGTCGCTCAGCTTCTTGACGCATCAATTCAACAGCCCCAGCGGAAGTATCGCTTTCATGCTTCGCATCAAGCTGTTGTCGCTGCTGCGCCAAGGCAAGAGTCCGCTGTGTAAAGGTCGCTTCTTCCTTCTGGAATGCTGCATGTTCAGCCCGGACACGCTCGGCGTCTAACTGGAGTCGGGCTCGTTGATCTTCAAGGCGGCGCATCTGGGTGTCGATCTCCGCGATATTAGCATCCAATGCAGCTCGAGTTTCCACCGTCGTCTTCATGGACTGAGACAACTGCTCTACCGCAGCCTCAGTCTCAGCCACCTCGCGCTCCCAAAGGCCCACAGTGGCCTGGTATGAAGACTCAATCTCGGCAATCAGCTTCCCCTTCTCCGTATCTATCAGGACGGAGAGGTCGTTTCGCTGGATGCGCTGAAGTTCCGCAAGCCGCTCGTCCAGCTCGATCACCGAAGCCTCCAGAATTTTGGCCATATGGTCGTGGCCTTGGTGAATGCGGATCAGCTCGATACAGGGCATTGCCAAAGTTCTTGCCGTTGCAAAGCTCACATTGGCATCCATCACAGCAGATACACCCTTCTGCAGCATTTTGTATACCCCCTCGACGAGGAATTTCACATACTCGTCTGCATCCGCCAGGACCTGCAGCGTCATAGCAGGAGTTGGAGGAGCTACAGCAGTTTACGGACCGGAAGAAGATCTGCCAACCTCAACCTGCGAGGCTTGAACCTCAGTATCAATGAGTTCTTCATCAACGGGGGCTGGACTGCTAGCCCGAGGAGCCGAAGGAACAGAGAAAGCCCGCACAGGCGTCGAAATAGTACCCCAAGTAGGAGGGGCAACAGAGGGTTCCACACCCTCGCCCTTCTCAAGCCCGGAGGAACCACCGACGTCAACGGCCACCTCTTCTACCCCCAACGTCCTATCGACAACTGGTACTTCCTTTGGCAGAATGGGGAAATTATCACTCGTCTCTTGACCCGCCTCAGCGGTTGTGACCGGCTGACGGGTCTCGTCATCAAGTCCCTCCACTGGGACAGAATCTGTCGCTACCTTCTGATCGGTAGCCGCCTCAACTACCACGGTTGAAGCCGGGGTAGGACTCGGCAATGATCCAGCCGACCTCCCCTCATCATGATAAGGAGGGGAATCAACCCTCTCCTCTGTCTCAACTATACCTGTTACCCCCGCAGTAGACTCTTGCGGATCCACAGCAACGTCATCCGAAGGCGACGAACTCCAATCCACCTCATCATCAGGATGCCTCGAGTCCGTAGGACCCTCAACGTCCTCCACGGCAGACTCTACCTTTCCGAAAGTTGTTGCAACCTCAAAGACAGGAGATACTAAAACCTCCGCAGGCACGTCTTCGGGGTCCTCATCCACGGGAGACATTATCATCGGTGGGATGCGCTCATCAGAAGAGCCTGCCACCTCCTTCGGCTTATTGGCACCCGGTTTTGAAACACGGGACTTCTTCTTCGACTGTAAGAAAAAAAAAGCATAAGTCACCTCAATGACAAAATGAATTAGAATTACGAAGCACTCCTTACCTCAGCAGGAGCAGATCCCGCTGGCACTACGGGTGGCACTTCCGTAACCTTTGCAGTCGACGTCTTTCTCGACCTCTTCGGTACAGAAGAACCAGCTTCTGTGTCAGCCCGCCTCTTCCCAACAGACGGATCTCTCACTGACGCTGCAGCAGCAGCCCAATATCCCGCCAAATCTGGTAGACGATATGATCGGGCTACCCTCAACATATTCACCGTGGCCTCCAGTTGAGTTCCAATAATGAAACTAGTCTCTCTGTCATAACCAGGAGACGCAGCGTTCATAATGCAATACAGCTTGGCGGCCGGATATAGGATCTGCGACCGAGGGTTGCGGACCGGCGTGGTAAAACTAACGCTAGTGCATCCAGCGTTATAATACTGCCAGCCCCGGGCTCCGTCCAGCAAACTTTCGACGAAGCCTAGACTGCTACTGGGATTCCGCAACATCAGCTGAGTATAGCCAAATTGACGAGCAAATCGGCTTGGCAGATATGGCTCCAGATAACATTTATTCTGGTCGCGGTAGACCAGGTGAGAAGGCCGGATACTTTGCAACCAACGAAAACTCCATTTCGGCAAAGTGACTGCATCTTCGCCAGAGTCAACTAAATCTTGGTCGGCCTCGAAATCTTTGAAAATTGGGCCAACCTTGACAATTTCCTACCCCTGAAGGTAAGACAAGACTCTCCTACAAACAGGGACGCCGGTGTATGACCACTTCCTCTTGTAGAAGCAGCGGATGAAGGCATCCCCTTCAACATGATCCTCCTCCGGACCGGGACTCATCACGTTCGGATGATGCAAAATCAGCCATCCCATAAGATAATGGAAAGGCAACTCGGCCCGGGGAAAGTTGTCATTATTTCCTTTCTCATGGATCACGTCATCAGCAAAAGACCTCAAACCGCGCAACAGGTTGCACACCATCGCGGGGAGGAGAGCTAAGGGTTGCCCAAAAGCCAACTTCACAGCAGGCAAAATGAGATTCCGATGTACCCGTTCCACGGCACCGGATCCACCTGCAAACACGCAATCCCGAAGCCATATCATCAAATAGGCTGTCAATACTGCCTTAGATGACATCCGGTGCCCGCAGTGCCAGAAGCAGCTATAGGCATCCTTGCCGCTCTCATCCGAACGTGGAGTCCTCTCTTCCAGTCGACTTATTTCAGAAGTCACCTCCGCGGGCTTCAGTCCCTGCGGAGTCACAAATCGGATCCTCGAAGGATCCGCTAAATCCTGCTTAAAGATATAGTCCCTCCAAGCAGTTACATGAGGTTGGGTCTTGCCCCTATCCCTCCGGTACATCAGATAATGGTGGCTCGTCACCTCTTTGAACACAGCCATCATCTCCGGGTTCTTGTCCTCCGGAACCTGGATCTCCTTATTTGACGAAAAATACTCCTCGTACGGCTCTGAGCCCCAAGAAAGCTTAGACACCTCGTGCATCTCATGGAGAGCCAACCCCAGCTCTACCACTGGAGTGAAAAAGCTGCCAGTATGGGCGTTGAATAATTCCAAGAGCGCAAGGAACATAGGCTTATTGAGATCCACACCTGCCTGCGTAGCCCGAATAGCGGCTGTCAGCCCGATCTCCTTAAGCTCAACTTTGAACCTTGAAAGCACCCAAGTGGTCAACTCGTCCCACCTCGGAATATAATGACACCAACCCTCGACTCTAAAGCCACCTGTCGGGTATGTGACCTTCGCTGTCAACATCCGATTTGCAAAGGTCGGGGCACTGAAGGGAAATGTGTCATTTGGAACTTCACTATAGAGGCTCCCGGGACGCAAGGCTCGGTAACTGAACGAGGAACCGGCTCGTGAAGCAGCCAAAGTATCTCGCTGGTTCGAGGTGGCATCGATCGAAAGGGTACCTCCCAAGGCCCCTCCTTGAGAAGGAGTAAGTTCCCAACCCATCCTTCTCTTCGAAGCCAGACGATAAAAAGCCGTCAGCAATAACTGGCGGTCAACCTGTCTCATGTATAGAACCATGCCTTTGGCAGTGAAGAACCAGTCTTCTTTGATCTTCAGTATCTTCGCTTCAGAAGAGACTAGTCGGTCGCCAAACAGAAAGGCAGGTTTTAAGAAAGTCACATCTTCAGATTCGGCAGACTTCAGTTTACCACTCTCTATCATACTCTGGAGGAAAAGTGGCAACTGGTTCTGGATCTGCAGCATTCTCTCCCGGGGTTGGTTCTGTAAGATAGCATCCTTTGCAGGGTTGATAACCGCCTCATCAAAATCAACCCCCATTTAGCAAAGGGAAGCATCCAAGAGGACTTCGTTCAACAGAGGGATCGTCATCGACACTGGCACAACAAAAGTGGAAGTCAGGCAAAAAGACAAAAGTAGATTGACGCAGCGTCAGGGCATAAACCCATGCGCGTCAGCTTCAGCGCATCACCCATGAGCGTTGGCATTGGAGCTTCGGCGCATCAGCAGGGCATAAACCCATGTGCGTCAGCATGAGAGCTTCGGCGCATCATCAGGGCGTGAGCCCATGCGCGTTAGCGAAAGCTTCGGCGCATCATCAGGGTATAAAACCCATGCGCGTCAGCAAACCAAAACCTCGGTGCATGATAAAGGCCTGAGCCTATGCACGTCGGCAGGATAAAACTTCAGCGTATCAAGGACAGAAGCCCATACGCATCGGCAGTAGAAAGTTAGAGCATATTAGATAGCAAAAGTCGACACCCACCCATCACCCCGGGGCGAACGTCGGCCGGAGTCGCAATGGTGGCAGGAGCATCCTCGTCGACGAACTCTGCCGGCTCCTTCTCCTTCCCCTTTCCTTTGTCGGCACCGCCGCGAGGAGTCTTGGGAGCCATTCTAACAGAGAGGAAGAAGTTAGGGTTTTGAAGAAAGAACTCTAAAGGAGGCAAAGGCACAGAGTAGAAGAACTCTCTCTCTCCACCTCTCACCTATTTATAGGCCGTGGTCGCACGCGTGAACCGATGACGAGTAATCTTAGCCGTCGCCTCGGGTCTTGTGAAGATAGCAGCAGATAAAACCAAAAGATCATCATTAATCTTTTCGGTTACCGAGGCATTATCAAATTCATTAATTGAGAAGAGCATGCGGCTGAACAGGCATGCGCCCCAACAATCATGCGCCCTGATCACCATGCTTCTTATTCAAAGTATTCCAAAACTTATTCAAAAGTTTTGAAAACTTTGAAGGGGGTCTTGTAGAAGCATGGAATTTCACAACCAGAAAGACCATGCGCCAGACACTACATGCGCCAGGACTCGCACAGAACACTTCACAGCAAAGTCAATAAGTATAGACATTTGAAGAAGGACTTTTTATTTTATATATAAAAGTCTAGAAAAGGTTGTACAAAGGAGAATTTCTACAAAGTAAAGATCCTAAGTCTACAGCCAGCGGCCACCATGCGCCTTCAGATAGGCGCAGCGGCCACCACGCGTCTCCAGATAGGCACAGCAGTCACTATGCGCCCCCATCCAGGCGCATCCCGCCATCTCTTCAGCAGCTCAGTTATGAGCATCCAGCTCAGTTATGTGCATCCAGCTCAGTTATGTGCATCCCTTCAGCAGCCCAGTTATGTGCCACTCTTCCAACCAGGCTCACCTGGCCGAGCAGGAGTGTGCCGCTCTTCCAGCCAGGCTCACCTGATAAATGCTTCGATACACAAAGCGTTTAACCCTCTGGCTGGAACCAAGGAAGAGAAGAGCACCGTAAATCTGTGGCCAGGGGAGGCTTCGAAAGAGCCTCCAAAGGCCAAGGAAGACCGTGATCGAAATCACGGCGAAAGGAAGCTTTCAACACAATCAGAGCGGGCGACACCCACTTTGAAGGAAGAGAGAGAGCCTGGCACCGCCATTCCGTTCTACGGCTCTTCCGGAACAACGGAGACAAGGCCCGAGCATCCCCATCTTTGGATGCAACAGGCACCTTCCGCCTGCCTCAGAAGCCCTCGACTCCGTCTTTTGGATGTAACAGTCACCTTCAAAAGCATCAATGACGACATGGTGTCTCATCTTCACCCTCGGGAGCACTTCGTCAATAGAATGCACCCGAGAACCTGAGTTCATACTGGAAAGACGTGAGGGAATGAGAGGTCAACCTTCTCTACATGCCACTATTTATAGGCCGGGTAGATCAAACCCATGCGCCAAGATGATGGCTCTCCGGATTTCGTACAATGAACTCACATTAAATAGATGAACCAGATGCCTCGACTTCAGCCAAGCGACTATTAAAAGCACTCGAGAAGCGAAACAGTCGCATCATCAAAGACGTGTCGGATGTGCCGGCTAGTCAGCGTATCATACCTCTCAAACAGATGTGCCCTGTACCGAGCGCATCAAAGGGGATGCGCCCCCATACGCCTAGTGGAACGTCAACTGACGCGCCCACTCAGCTGTCCATCGAATGTCACCAACATTAAATGCTGAACTGACAGAGTTGGCAGCACGCCTTCCCAAGTCTGAACGGCTGACAGCTTTTGCAGAAAACAAAGCGTCCACAACGTCAGCATCATCATGACTCTATCCCGACGGCTACTGCCACGTGGCCACTCGACCACCCGCATGCGCCTCCGCGGCCATGCGCCCAAACCTGCATGCGCCTCGAAAGCCATGCGCCTCAGACCCTTCACTGATCCCTAAAGACAGAAGAAGAGTCTCCAGTTGAAGCTTTGCATGCGCCTCAAAAGCCATGCGCCCCAGACTGATCTCTGATCCCGAAAGACAGAAGGAAAGTCGCTTGCATGCGCCTTAAAAGCCATGCGCCCAGAACGGCTCATGACTCCCAAAGGTTACGAGCCAAAATCTCATCATGCGCCCAATCCAAGGCGCATCCCACCAAATTATCCCCCCACCAAATCAGAGATCTCCGAGCCATGGATCGACGACACGTGTCCTTTGACTCAACTCATCCAAGATCTCAGCAGCAGAAAGATCTTCTCCTCTACTACGTGCCGGCTCACAACAGCAGTATGAAGAATTCAACCTCGCGAGCAGGGCGCATCGTCCATGCACCTCCATCAGCAATCTCCACGTGGCGTCCCTACGCACCGGCGCATCCTACATATGCGCGCATGGGCAGCCAACCTGTCCAGCTATAAATGGAGGAATCATCCCCTCCTTACACACACACAGAGAGACATACATACGAACAATCCAGACAGAGATCATCAGAGAGGCAGATACAGACACTCAACATCTTCCTCCTCTCAGCCAGCTCCAGCACCCAGAGCAATCTACACCTTCAGAGAACCGATAACCGTCGTCTGCCCGTCAACGGAGTCAATGCATTACCACTCGCTCTATTGGCACTTAGGACCCAGATTAAACAAAAGTGTACTCCTAGGGCTACATCGAAGTCCTATATTGTAACACTGTTCTGTTTGTATTAAGAATTGCAATCAAATAATTTTAATGGCAAACAACGAGTTCATCCGAGCCACCCACCTTAGCGATGTTCGTATCGGCCGAGCGATACTCCTAGCGCGCCTTTGAAAGTCTAAGTCTGGATTCATCTTTGACGGGCCATTGTAAGCCTTGTATCGATTCTTCATCAGGTCGATGCCAACTCTTCGGGTCGACGGCTCGTTTGAGTCGTTGCACTTGTCGTTTGAATCGGCGTTCCGCTAGGGCGGAGCAGGTTATTACACAAATCACCAAGGAACTCCATGCCTCGACGCATCCAAGCGAGCCCTGCACCACGAGCTTCTACCTGTGCCTGCACATGTAAACTATATGGGTGTCAGTACTCAACTGTACTGGTGGAATGAGCTCCCCGCCCACCCATATAAAACCAACACGTTAATTTACTTTGTACAACATAGTCCATTCTTATCAATTGTCTTTCTAGCCTTGTCTTAGGATCAGTTTTATGACAGACGCCTTTGCATACTTGTGTCTGCGGACCATTCCGTGCTTGCAACAACAACGTTAACTCATACTTTACCTTAGACCCTTCTCGTGCCAATAACGTTAACCTATCAAGTCGTGTTTGCCTTACGGCCATCATCAGAGACGCAACTATACGATAGACTCCATTTTCTTGTGACCGTGTTATCACACCGATAACATCCTTATCCTTGCCTCAAGACCTTCTTGTTTGCTTGCAATGTCAACACACCGACTCATATCTGGCTTTCGTGCCAAACTCGGGGACGTAACGACTCAGTCGTGCCATGAACTAAATTCGTGCTTCAATAACTCTGAAGCAGTGCCTTCTCGCTTAGTCTTGCCTATACTTTAGTCTTGACAACGCGGCCGTGCCTCATATTTCGAGGTCGTGCCCGACAACTCAACGTAACTTCACCTAACATGCCCTACGGCCCTTCTCGACTTAACTCGCAACAGCTCAAGCCTAACTCATGCAACTCTATGCCAACGACTTAACACTCGACGCCATACCTCGTACCGAAGCACGCCGCCTTCGTTGTAGCCAATTCTTAGGCCCAGACATTGTGTTCTCTAACTGTATACACATTCAACTCAACTCAGTCCAAAGGCACACACGCGGATTGCCGCCCGTGCCGACACATCTATATGAATGGTCACTGGCATTGACTAGCCATCGTAGATATAGCCTGGCATTCGGGACCCTTGTACCGCAGGTAGCGATCCCCGATGCAAGTCTCCGACCTACCGGTTGCCTATTACCCAGCTCGGGTATACCCTATTTCCTCCTAGGCCAAGTCGGTCCCTTGGCCCTGGGTTGCCGTTCGAAGAAATATCGCCCTTGTCGACAAGTTGTCCATGACCACATGCCTACGCTAACTTTCTAGACTTAACGTAATTGTATGGTCTCATCATCATCACTTAGTTCCTTTGCTTTACTTCTTCTACCTTTCATACTTCTTTGCAGAGCCCAAACCAGGTTGCCTCGGCGACTGAACCACAGTCCCGACATATTTTCTCTCGGCGACTAACCATCGCTTAGACTTAACATTCTTTGAACTCAGGGAACGGCTACTGCATAGCCTTCCAACTTAACTTGAACATAACGTGTTTTCTTAAGTATCGACAGACCGTGGCTAACTTTCCACTGAACCAACCGTGACTCGTGCCTTAAACCGACATGTGTTCTATGCAACGCTATCGCCCAAGTTATACCTCATATGACGAGCCTTAGGATCGTGGGACTATTTAACTTGACAACCGCAGAATGAGCGGGACAGTACTTGGAATGACTTAGGTCGACCGGCATTACTTTGCCTAACTTACTCAAGCCTACAACTTAACTCGAGGGACAAGCAAAGGCTATGCCAAGCCTTGCGCAGTGGAACCGTGCACGCTTTATCAAGCGTTTATGCGGGCGATGCCTATGACTTAGGCAAGTTCGAAGTTTTTGTGTTGAAGACCAACTTTTCTTCTCTCAAGCCACGGGACGAAGGACCGAGTGTCATTTTCAAAGCACGTCGTACACCAACTCTAAGCCGACCGTTGGACCTTTCCATATTCTAACTCAATTCGACCCGTCGGGATTACTCCCTTTAGCTATGTAGATTCATCTCTTTTATTATTAAGCCTACTTCTGCAAGTTGAAAACACGCGATTTATTATATGAAGGCAAAGATGAGACGAGTTCACCGCAACTACCCCACCTGAGCGATGTTCCAAGCAAGCCGTTGCAAGGCTAAGTCCGAACGCCATCGGCGTTTCTATTCCTCCGATTGACTGAGCGGGACGGGGCATTACAGCCACCAAGCGCGTGCCTCTCCACCCTCTCTCTTCCTTTCGAGCTTCCCCTCTTCTCACGCTCTCTTTCGTCTCTTGGCCCTCTTTCCCTCTTTGGCTCTCCCGACTCCTCTGTTGTTTCTCTTCCTCACTGTCTCTCTTATTTTTGATATTTTTTCTTTTCAAAGCTTTTGCAGAGAGGAAGCATTCAATGCTTTCATTCACCTCTCATATTTTATTAGTTACTTTTTATTAGTTATTTTATTTTACTTTCTTTTGCTGTCAGCAGTTTGGTATTAGTTCTATGTATTAGTGTATTATTATACCATGTATATACCTGTATTGGTTATAAGTTGTGTTACTATTATTTTTATTATTATCTTTATTGTTATTTATTTATGGTATCGGTATTGTATACATAGAGGTTGTATAGTTAAATTTATTAGTATTATTTATCAATACTGTTTATATATATATATATATATATATATATATATATATATATATATATATATATATATATATATATATATATATATATATATATATATATATATACAATACAATATGATATTATAATTATTATTAATTATTTTTGTTATTATTGTTATTAGAATTATTATTATTTGTATTATTATTATTATTCATATTGTTATTATTGTAAGTATAAATAAATATTTTTAACATTTGGGTTGAAGCGCTATATGTATTTGCTATATTATTTTGTGGCATAATAAAATTATAGCTTTACCAAAATAATTCACTGTAACAACACTTGGTTTTGTTTTCTAAATTTACAAATTATTATCAAATATATTTTTAACTAATAAACTATATTTTTTCCTACCAAAATAAAATATATTTGACAAACTTTGGATATTTTGAGTTGTATATATAATTACCTATATATTTTGAGCTAATAAAATATATTTTTCAAGTAATTATAAATAAGTTTCCAAAAATAGTACAAGTAAATTTTCTTGCCGCAAAACTTCATTTATTCACAACCATCGATCGTGACTGATCATGTTTTCTATTCCTCGTGAAATTTGGACCCTTGCGCATCGACCCCGATTATTGGACAAAACAGGGCTTATTGGATTATCGCACCGCACCAGGCGACACACCAGGAAAGACATCTTGCCCTTACTGTTTATTTACTTGCTCAATATCATGCATGTTTTTACTTATTTTTTATTTTTAGCAAATGTAATAATTGTTCTTTCAAAACTGTATGTAGATACAATTTACTATACTTTAGTTTTCTTGTTGTATTTTGGCCTAGAGTTAAGGGACCACCCTTTGTGAGTGCCGTATTCATTGGCCTCGACACTTGTGTGCCACGAAGTCGCGAGTCGCATATACATACAGACTTGCGTGCTGACTGATCATCGGTGCCTATAGGCCGTGTGTTAGGATATAACCGCTAATAGTTATGGATGTCTAGAAGACTTAGCTGTTATTAGGAATATCATGATGTGGGTACAGCACATGTAGTACATGGGGAGGAAGAAAACAACTATTAGGCGTAGGGGCTTTCACTCGTTTACTTTTCTCTAGATGCCCTTAGTGACTCAGTCGAGTGCTAGTGGGCCGTGCATTTACTTTCCTCCAGCTGTCGTTAGTGACTCACCCGAGAGCTAGTGTGCCATGCATTTATTTGTTTCTTTTCTCTAGATGCCACTAGTGCCTCAGTTGAAACGCTAACGCACCGTGTTTCTAGTTTCGGAAGTCCCCTGTGTGGAACGTTGTCTTCAAAGTGCATTTTCACATAGAATGGTTAAGGACCTTTATCTGTTTAGACATATGCAATTTTCTGTTGAGCTAACAATATTTAGTTTATGGCATAATATTATGTGTCATGTTACGTCCCTCTGAGGACCTAGTGATTTTTCCAGGTGTGTTTTGTGACTTCTTGCAGGTGCTCTAGCTAAGGCCGTGACTTGCGCTCTATTCCATCGAGATGTTGCATTTGGATCGTCATCCCCTTCGCTCGACCAAATCACTTTCTTTGTATATTTCTTTCCTATTTAAATTAGTTGGTAGTGGATTTGTCTCCGCCCAAGTATACATGACAAACTCAAAGTTGCTTTCATTTCATTATTTATCTTCGTGGATGAGATTTAGTGTCTTGGCTTTCTATATTTTACAGCTTATGTATACATACGAGCCTTTCATTTACTCGTATGTATACAGCTGACATGATACGTTTCTAGTCCTATGTATTCTGGGACTAGGGCGTTACACTGTTTTCCTTTCGTAGTAATATCAAATCAAAGATAATCATTTGAGAACTTGTCATCTTGCCTTGCACGAGCGCAACTCCAGGCTCGTGCGACATCACGCCCCCTGCGAGGACAATGATTCGAGTAATTTCGGGTCGGGGCATGACATGCAATACCGTCTTCAAGTGTTCTGCATGCTTTTTTCGATTCTTTGAGTATATAAGGATATCGTCGATGAACACGACTACAAATTTATTAATTTGGGATCGGAAGACTCGGTTCATCAGATCTATGAAAGCGGCTGGAGCATTCATCAAACAGAATGGCATGACTAGGAATTTATAATGACCATATCGAGTGCGGAAGGCAGACTTCAATACATCATCGGACTTGATGTTCAACTGATGATAGCCTGAACGAAGATCAAATTTTGAAAATATTGACGCACCTTGCATTTGGTCAAACAAGTCATCGATTCGTGGCAAGGGATACTTGTTCCGTACGGTCGTCTTGTTGAGTTCACGAGAGTCGATGTATAGCCGCATCGATCCATTATTCTTTTTCACAAACAGTACGGGAGCTCCCTACGGAGAGACGCTAGGGCGAATAAATCTACGGTGTAACAACTCTTGTAATTGCACCTTCAGTTCCTTCAGTTCTGCTGGAGCCATTCAGTAAGGTGCTTTTGATATCGGCCGTGTATTCGGGAAGGTATCGATGCTGAATTCTATTTCCCGATCCGACGGTATCCCGGGCATCTCGTCAGGGAAAACGTCGGGAAAATCTGTCACAACATCAGTCTGTATTGTGTCTGCAATATCCTTCATCGTATCTCGAACTGATGCCAAGTATCCCGTACAGCCGAAACGCAACATACCCCTCGTCGAGATTGCCGATACCATCATTGTCGTCTTCGAGACTGTACCATACGAATATGAGAACTCTGCCTCGCTTGGAAGACGAAACACCACTCTCTTTTCTATGCACTCGATTGTTGCATGACAAGCGACCAACCAATCCATGTCCAGGATTACGTCGTACTCTTTGATGTCTAGTACAACGGCTTCCAAGAATAGATTTCTTCCTCCGATGCAAACGTGGCCATTCCTGTAAATAAAGTTCGCAGGCATATCGACTCCCGATGGGGGTGCTAACGCTAATGTTCATTCAATGATACAAGTCCCGTATTACCGTTCTAACCGATCATCAAAGAACACTTGCATCAACATGCCGTCATACAAATTCTTAATCGAGTCTCGGTGCTATCCCGTCTGTTGCGGACGAATCCTCTGTAATTCTCACAACGTGTCGAAGCAACCTATCGCACAAGTGGTATTGTATATACCACTCAGAATCGAGCCATTCATTTCATAGGTGGTATGCCATATACCACTCAGAAACCAAGTTATTTTTGTCGCATCATACTCGGTATGAACCAACAATCTCTTCCGACTCACGACTTCTGCAGTGATCGTGCTTAATCACAACCGTAACTTGATTAAATCAAAATCCGACACAACTGGCCAATGTTTTTATTTGCCAATACAAGTTCAAGTTTGATGAGCTACCGAACGATTTCTTTCTATCGATTTATGACTTTTGTTTCCATCCGTTGCATCTCGTGCAATGATTCATTTTCGATATCTATTGCATTACGTGCAGCAATTTTATTTTGACACGCATTACACCACGTGCAACGATTTTACTTTGACACGCATGACACCACGTGCAATAATTTTTTTTACTTTCGACAAGTATTGCACATCGTACAACGACTTATTTTCGACATTCATTGCACCTCGTACAACGATTTATTTTCGACATTTGTTGCACCTCGTGCAACAATTTATTCCCGACATTCGAAGTCAATGCTCAAATCTGTTCAACACATTCGATATTGACTTATCACTTTCATTGCAACGCACATTCACAATCAACTCGTTGCACTTCCTGCAACGCATTATTTAAGTTTTCGCATTGGTGTAACCAATATTCACAACCCATTGCACTTCGTGCATCGTATTATTTCTCATTCAACATGTTACAATGCAACAACAACATCTCAAATTACATTTCACAATTTGTTGCACTTGCAGCAACTAACATCTCACGGCTCGTTGCATTCAATGCAACGAAACGTTTCACGACTTTCTCCACAACATCATATAAATTCGAAGTACTTATGGTAACGTTACCCGACTTTGTATTAGACTTATTGTATGGAACATCCATGCGGCATCCAGTTGAGTCAAGAGTGATTCAATTAGTGGTGGGCAAATCTTTGGAATTGAAACAAAGCAAGCATCCTGAGCAAATTGAGCCTAGAGCTCTGATACCAATTTGTCACGCCCCGACCCGAAAAATCACTCGTCCTCGCATCGATTTTATCCGAATCATCGTCCTTGCTGGGGTGTGATGTCATACGAGTCTGGAGTTGCACTCATACAAGGCAAGATAACAAGTTTCCAAATGGTTATCTTTGATTTGATATTAGTAACTGAGGCAAACAGAGTATACGAAACAATTCTCTTTATTGATAAATAAACTGAGGTTACAATAGCCCAACGGAATTTGCCAGATTGTCTACAACACTCAAGTTCTCTCTTGCCCATAATGGATTTCACTATTCCATACATTGTCTTCTATATCTCGGCCGCATCAATCATGTTGCAAGATCGAGCATCAATGTGATCGTACACTTCAAACGCTACGGCATTTCATGCCTCAGTGCGATCGAGCGAAGCTCCGCCGCGAGCAGACCATTGCCTGAACCTGTTAGCAAACTAGTGGGGAATTAGTACTTTCGTTCTCGCTGTACTGATCAAAGATCCACATAACAAACTGTAATGCCCCAGAACCAGAATACTGGAGAGCGGGGGCATACATAGCCAGCTACGTATATTGAAATGGAATCCACCTCGCTATACGTTCACGGCTGTCTAGATACATGAGGGTTTAACTACAAGCCATCAGTCTCTTATGGTCATGAACAAGCCTATTGTCTCAATCTCAAGCAAGTAAAAGCATTTACAAGATGTTAGAACATCAAATATACAATAGTAAGGCGTCCCATACATTACATATTTGGATGATCATGAAGCTAGTCGTATAAAATGTGAAGACTAGCAAGAGTTTCAGTCATACATAATCAACCCTAGGATTCGTCAATCATGTTATAGCCCGTAGGCAGACAGTGAGTAAAGTGCAATATGAGCTAACACGTGCTCGCCGGCTAAACGCCTAAATTTTTTTTTACAATAAAGTGAGAGAACAAAAGGGAAACCCACTCGTTGCCTTGGTTACGCCTGGTGGTCACCATCTGGCTGGAAGGTAGGGAAATCCTGTGGAGCTACTCCGGAATCTGGCCATACAAAACCAGCTGGGTCAGATCCCAGAAAGAGCAAGTGCCACAAAGAAGGCTTCACTTAAGAACTAAAATCAGCAATTAGCATAAAACATAATAACGTATAATAAAAGACTAGAAATATGGAAAAATCATGAGGATATACGATGAGATAACCATGGGACTATTCAGATAACCGAGTTACAACCCTTAAACCAAACAAGGACAGGGATTGTAACCCTTCATCTGAACGGAACTTGGTTTTTCACCATTTATCGATAGAATAAAGCACAAGCAATCAGGTCATGTTACATTCTTGTACAGGATCAGGACAAGACTAGACTGGTTAGACTCCATCCAATCAATCACGGCCAAGCAATGAGTATGGATTGATACTTTAACTAACTAGGGTTATCATAGGCCTAGTTACTAGCAAGATGCAATGAGATTGTTCCAACAGCCATAAGCCCTACAGACCATCCAGGTTATCCAGGTCGAATATTCGTTCATGAAGGGTGCAACACATGACAGTATGCTGGAAATGTGCCCTACTCGTCGGCAAGCTACAAGTCCACTTGCGCGCCCAAATAACGGAATTGCATGTAGCTGGGAAATCTCTTCATGACTACTGGGTTATTCTAGTTATTAGCCTTAGTCAATTTCAGTAGGTGCCCTTGACCGTCGTACCCAGGGATCCCTGCCCTAGACATGATGCAAGACAATACTGGTTCACTTGTACAAACACAATCTTCCACGGTGTCCAGGCCATTTATTCTTGTTATGTCATGCTAGCTGTCGCAACATCATTCAATAGTTCCCATCAGGCTTGTTTGTCATGTCTTGTCAGGTCATGTCATGTCATGTCATGTCAATTTACTTGCTATACCGTGCCATGTACAATTATCAGTCCAGTCATGTCAATCAATTCGTGAGCAAGAGTACGCTAGGCCAAATAGACCTCGAGCGTAAAATAGCTCTACGCGGGCAAGACCTAAGGATAGGCAGCTCTACGCGAGCAAGAGTGCTTGCAAGCAGGATTCTACACGAGCAAGCGCTCTACGCGGGCAAGCGCGCTACGCGGGCAAATGCTCTACACGGGCAAACGCTCTACGTGGGCAAACGCTCTACGCGGGTAGGCACTCCACCCAAGCGGAGTAGCCCCTACGTAGAGTTCGAAATGAACTCGGCGTAGAAGCGATTGCGCTGGCACGCAAATACGTGTGCGTAAAGGGAGGGTAAATGACACGCTGGCACGTAAAACGTGGGCGTAAAACTAAAAGCTACGCTAGCACGTAAGAACGTGTGCGTAGAACTACATCTTCTCCCCAAGGCCGGTACAAGCAGGCGTAAAAGCGCAAGTGCTCAAGAAGGCCTCATCTCGGTCAAGACTCGATAAAATCCAACCATTCTAAAACCAAACTTGCGTAACATCAGAATGCCTTCTACATAGAACTCTTAGTTTTCAAAAACAAGCCAGTTTAGTAGATCAAAACCATGAAAATGAAAGAATGCTAAAACCTAGATCTACAAAATCCATGCATCAAAATGAGAAAAGCCAAGTTCTAAAGTAGTTTAAAATCAGGCAAGGAAGCTAAATGATCCATAAAAGCATGGTGTTCTCTTGTGATAGCAAGTTGCACTTGCCTACGGTGGTGTGGGTGGAAAAGGTGATGAGGAAGAAGAAGAGAAGAGAAGTAAATGAGTAATGAATGAAGAAAGAGAATGGTGGTTGGATTAATAAATGAGGGATGGTGGTAGGTAGGGGTTTGTATATTAACCCAAACCGAGCCCAACCAAGTCGAACCCATCCGAACCCAATGCAGGCCAAGACTAGGATAAACCACATGAACCAAAAAATGCTAACTAACCCATGCCAATGCAAAACCCAAGACTAGCCAGTCAAGACAAGTCGATCCAGGATGAGCCCAAAATAAACCAAGGCAAGATTAAACCAGGATTAAGCTAAGCAAGACAAGTCTAATTACGTATTGCTAGCATGTTATCATGGCAAGCACGTTACTTCAATACGTATAAACAAGCAGGATACCAAAAGCAATCTCGTGTTGTTTCGTGACTTCTTACCAACATCGATGCACTCGTCCTTGCACCGACGCAAGGTGAATACGCCTACTATCTTTCTCTGTCATGTTATAAGTGCTCTCTATCCAGGATTTATATGTGCAGGATATATGTGTACCTTGCACTTTCGACCCAGGATCTATCTGTACAGGATATATGCGTACCTTGCACTTTCGACCCATCGTTCCTTATCTATATGAAGGTCACTAGCTTTCCGGGCTAGAATGGACTTATATTTCTCAAATTGAATATGTAAGACGATGATCACTCTGTGCGGTTGCTAACCCAAACAATCAGAGCACCACCGAATTACTCGAGTAAGTAGCTTATCACATCAATAGCAGGTTATAAACTGTCTTAATGAAGTGCACCAACAATATCGATTATCCCGCAGTCCCTCCTATGCCGAACGGTCCCAGTGCCCTGGCGAACCACGTTCGAGGGAAGAAAACACCCGTGCATGGGCAATATATCTTTAAGTCCATTTGACCATGCAACGCATCTTATCTTTCATACAATGTCACGACCCGTACCCGCTTTTCGGATACGAGACGTGTCCAAGCCAGCCTACGCCGCAGAGTCGACGGTAGAACACTGTCAAGCCTGCAAGAAATAAATGCTCAAAATAAACTTTATTGCGCATTCACATTTCTAAACTTATTACAACATTTACAACATTTATATTTGAATGAAAATACAATGCCTCACAAAATAGTAAAGACAGCTAGTTCCACTATCTAGGTTGACCTCAGCATACCCATGCCTTCCCAGTGCTAAGAGTGATCGCGGCTAAACCTGAAAAATGTTGGTTTTCAGTCAGGAATGGAACAAGCACACAAACCGACGGCAATACGAAAACACAATAGAATTAACAAGACATGAAAATAGCATATGAGAGATGAAAACTAGAAAGTACTGATGACATGGTAAGTGGTGGAGAAGACAAGGAACAAATAAACTACAACTATCTATGTGATTTTAAATTTTTGTTTCGACATGTGAACGGCTAGGGGTAAATCCGGTACCCTGCACGTGTCGTGTGCAGCTGCTATTATTCACGAATAGACATCATGGGATAGTTCTGGGTAGTTCACATGTCTACTAAGATATTTCCCCTCCCGACTACTCCGTGTGACGAGCGTGTCAACAAGCAGCAAGACATATGTATAAGCAAGAAATAAAAATACTACTATGAATCGAAAGCAATCAGAAAGTGTACTTGCCTGAGGTCCTTAGCTGGTGAAACCAATAATACTATACCACTCAAAGAGCCATAATCAGTCAACACATGCAGAAGTCTCTGTAGAAGCATAGAATTTCACGATCAGAAATCCTATGCGCCAAACACTACATGCGCCAGGAAGTTCAGACAAAGTACTCTGACACAGCAAAACAAGAATAGAGACATTAAAAGAAGATTTTTATTTCATATAAAAGTATATTACATGTCTTACAAAGGGCTGTACAAAGGAGAACTTCTACAAAAATAAAAGACCCTAAGTCTACAGCCGGGCGCAGCAGCCACCATGCGCTCCCAACCAGGCGCAGCAGCCACCATGCGCTCTCAGCCAGGCGCATCCCACCATGCGCTCCCACCCGGATGCATCCCTTCAGCAGCTCAATTATGTACATCCTCAGTTATGTGCATCCCTTCAGCATCTCAGTTTTGTGCCACTCTTCCAGCCAGGCTCACCGCCGTCTAAATGCTCCGACTAATAAAGCATTTATTGAGCAGAACGAGGGTGGCAATCAACCCTTTAGCTGGAGGAAGAGCTCTCCAAACCGAAGAAGAGAAGGATCTGTGGCTCTTCCCACATAACGGAGATGAGGCTCATGCATCCCGATCTTTGGACGCAACAGGCACCTTCTGCCTGCCTCAGAAGCCCTCGACTCCGACTTTTCGATGTAACAGTCACCTTCAAGTGCATCAAAGAAGACATTGCGTCGCATCTTCACCCTCGGGAGCATCTCATCAACAGAATGCACTCGAGTAAACAAGTTCATTTCGGGAGGACGTGAGAGAACGAGAAGCAAACTCTCTCCATGCCACTATTTATAGGCCGGGCAAATCAAACCCATGCGCCAAGTGGATGGCTCTCCGAATCCCGTGCAATGAATTTGCATTAAATAGATGAACCTGACGCTTCAAATTCAGCCAAGTCAAAAACGGCTATTTAAAGCACTCGAAGAACGTAACAATCTTACCAAAAGACGTGTCAAGCGGAGCGGATGCGCCGGCCAGACCGTGCATCATACAGACACGCCCCTCAATACCAAGCGCTTCACAAGCATACGCCCCCATGCGGCCCCATGCGCCTAGTGGAACGCCGATCGATGCGCCCACTCGACAACCCATCACCTGTCAAAGAACATTAAATGCTGATGTCTGACAGAGTTGGCAGCACGTCTCCTGAAGACTGCAGCTTTTTCAGAAAATGAAGCATCGCCAACGTCAGCATCATCATTACTTTCCTCCGGCGGTTACAAGCCACGTGGCCGCCCAACCACTCGCATGCGCCTCCGCGGCCATGCGCCCAAAGCTCTGCATGCGCCTCAAAGGCCATACGTCTCAGACTTTCTCTCTGATCCCTAAAGACAGAAGTAAAGTCACTACTGAAGCTTCGCATGCACCTCAAAAGCCATGCATCCCAGACTTCTCTCTGATCCCAAAAGACAGAAGTAAAGTCACTACTGAAGTTTCGCATGCACCTCAAAAGCCATGCGCCCCAAATGGTTCGTGACTCCAAAAGGTTACGAGCCAATGTCTTCTTATGTGCCCAATCCCAGGCGCATCCTACCAGATCATTCCCCACCAAATCCGAGATCTCCGAGCTATGGGCCGATGACACGTGTCCTTTGACTCAATTCACCCAAGATCTCAGCAACAGAAAGATCCTCTTCTCTGCTACGTGCCGGCCCACAACAGCAGCATGAAGAATTCAACCCCTCAATCAGGGCGCATCGTCCATGCGCCTCCATCAGCAATCACCACGTGGCATCCCTACGACCAGGCGTATCCTACATATGCGTGCATGAGCAGCCAGCCTACAGACTATAAATAGAGGGATCATTTCCTTCGTCCATACACACACAAAGACGAACATACATAGACAGACAGAGACATCGCACAACCGGAGAGGCAGCTACAGACACTCAACGTCTTCTTCCTCTCCATTAGCTCCAATACCCAGAGTAATCCAAACCTTCAGAGAACCGATAACCGTCGTCAGATCGTCAATGGAGTTAACGCATTACCACTCGCTCCATCGACACTAGGGACCCAGATTAAACAAAAGTGTACTCCTAGGACTACGTCTAAGTCCTACATTGTAACACTGTTCTGTTTGTATTAAAATTTCCATCAAAAGATTTTAATGGCAAACAGTCTCCAGATGTTGAAATAAACAGTACCAACGCTTTCAGAA
>JANAVB010035219.1:9140241-9233400 GCA_029216955.1 Iris pallida
AGGGAATTTGTAGAGTGTTGTGTGTATATATATAAGAATTTAGAGGAAGAAATAGAGAGTTTTAGAGAGTGAGATGGAGAGAAATAGAGGAGGGAAATGGAGGAGGAAAGGAGAAGGGAATGGAGAGCAGCCAAGGCAGCAAGGGGGGGGGTCCAAGGGGGCTGCTGCCTCCCCCCCCCCCCCAACAGCAGCAGCAAAAACAGCAATAGCAGCAGCAGTAGCAAGCTGCAATAGCAGCAGCAGCTACCAGCACTAGGAGCAGCAGTAGCACCCACAAACCACCCCGTTTAGCCCCTAAGACCCCCATCTATATACCTATATATATACATGTATATACCCTATTTATTAGCTATATAAACCCCTATAAAATCCACTAGAATAACCCCCAAAACTTGTCCTAAGAGGAGTGGAAAAATAGAGAGTTTGAATGAGTTGAATGAGTGAGTGAAGGGTTGAATTAGAATTAGTAAGAGGGGGGATTTTGAGTTCCGTGATTCGGAACGCGTCGAAACTTGGAGGGGACTTAGCAAATGTGATTTAGATTTTGTGGGTAGGCTCCCGAGTTGGAATCGGGGTTGCGTGTGGGATTAGGGAGATAGTATCGCACCGTACCATCGCGTATCTTGAAATATTCAAGATAACGGGTATTCGGGCGATTCGGACCGTAAGATGGACTGGATGTCCACTTACCCTAGGAAACTTGGTAGGTAATGGTTGTATAGGCTAGTACCCTACTACCCTAGGAAGCCCAGAGTGGAATTCCTAAGGGAAGGCCACTTGGCGTCGAGTTAGAATGGTTTAAGGGTAAATATTTTAAGGGGTAATCGGGTAAATTCAAAATACGGGGTTCGGATATTTGGATTGACCTAAAACTTTGGTGACTTGTTAGGTACACCCTACAAATGTCATATTTGAACCAATTTTGGCTCGATTGACCCAGAGTTGACTTTTTATCCAAAAGTCAACCGTGAGTCAACACTTTGTCTAGATTTGACCAAATCCAAACTAGAGTTGACCAGTTGACCAAAAGTCAACTGTTGGTCAACATTTGACCAATTTGACCTAAGGTTGACCTAGAGTTGACCAGAGTTGACCAGGGTTGACAAGTTGACCAAAAGTCAACTGTAGGCCAACTCTTGACCCCGTTTGACTTTCTTCGACTTGTTTTGACTTGCGATGACTGGTATGACCTAGAGTTGACTTGGTCTGACTTAGATTGACTTGATATAACTTGATTTGACCTAGATTGACTTGACAGGACTTAGTATGACTTAGTGAGACCTAGTTTGACCTAGAATTCATATCATTCATTGTGAATTATTCTTAAACTTGTTTAAACCTAAATTAACATACAGTATCTCATCTTTAGGTTTCTGATTACCGCTCTGAGCATTGATATACCCTACATCTCAGGACAGCAGGCGAGTACATTCACTGATAGTTTTTATTGTCTTGATATTTGCTATATCCGATTCAGTCGTAGTGCCTTACTTGATTCTCAGTCACGATAGTTCACGGACTAGTATTGTCGGATTCCTGTCATGAGATGTCATTCCTGAATTTCTTGGGATACTGGTACTTGCTTGGTCTTGATTCTTGTACTTGTATTGACGCCGATTCCTGAAGAGGACTTGCTCCCCTTTTAGGAAATCCCGCGTCATGACGTGCTAAGTCCGAATCCGTATATTATTCGAGGAATGGGGAATTTTATAGATAGTGTGATCAATGCCCACCTTGAGTTACTACTTGTATCATAGCTATACCCTCACCTCACGATGGGTATAGCCTGACCTGTGCTACTACTTGCTCCATAGCTTACCATCCCGGCCGGGCCGAGTCCACGTACTTGTAGCTGGTCGGCTGGAAGCCTGATCTTGACCCATACTGATCACATTATGCTATAATATTCGAGGCACATTTTATATTTACTTTATCTTATCGTATATCCTGCTCTGTTCTACATTCAGTATTTCTTTTCCATGCCTGATATACAGTTACTCATATGCTCTACATGCCTTTAAATTGTACCTTGATTGGAGACTAAGTTCTGCTCGGGAGAAGAGTTACAACCCCGGTCCTTGTTTGGTTTAAGGGTTGTAACTCAGCTTCCGAACGGTTCCCAAGTCTTCATATATCTTTGTCTTGTAGTTCATTATACTATCTTTTATAGAATTTGTCAATTCATATGGAACTGCTATTAGTGCTTGTACTTGCTCATTTTCCTGACAGGATACCGTTATAATATATTACAGATAATTCTGAGGTGGACTGCTCGACCTATTATGGGCTCGAGTTAGATGGAGTAGTCCAGGACCGTGGCCTTATAGTAGAGCCACTAGATTTTGTACTCCCAGAGTAGTGTAGATTAGCTAGGTTTGACTGGACTGTGATCCAGCTATCTTTATCAGACTGTAGCTTCTATATTATATTTTGAGACCCTGTGATGTTGTATATATCTGGGCTTGTATTGGACACTGGACTTATTTACTCTTTCATCTATCATATGTTCTCTTTCTGAGCTATCTACCTTAGTTTTATTCTGTGATTGAGACTGTATTGATATGTCACCTCTATTCGGAGAGTATATACTGTATAGGTATATTTATACTGTTAGTCGTAGTATTTACAGACGTTATATACAGCGTTCTACCGCCGATACTGCGGTATGGGCTGGACGTACCCACGTGCTCGTGCCCCTCATCAGGGTGCAGGTCGTGACATGCACGGGACACGGGATGGTTATGATAGTTGCTTAATGTTATATAATTTCATATACTTGCCTGAAAACAAGTTGATATGCAATCGATCAGGATAGTTATAAAGATCACGTAAAAGCCTAGCTAACATATTTATAAAACTTCTTGAATCAAATGCAGAGCTTGGATTTAATTAGCCATTCGCCAGTACATGTGTTCGTACTGATCCTCGCTCTTTGCAGGTCCTGCGAATCAGGAAGGACGCGCCAACTAGCTCGGCGATGTTCGTGATTTTGAAGTTTCGGCCGTGCGTCGAAGACTTTTTCTGCGACTCTACTTTTGAAGGCTCTCGACAGTCCAAGGAAGATGACTCAGCGTCCCTCCTATCCAGGTCACTGGAGTACTTTATTGTATATTAAGGGATGTGTGCAATGTATGGAACGACTATCTCATCGGCACTCTTTTGTAATCGAGTCATGTTGTAGCCCGCGCGGTATGAGTCTTATACTAGAGTCTATAAAAGATGTTCATTATCAATAAAGAATCAAGTTTTCTTTACTTAATATGTGATTCAATTTGTTTGTGTACTCTCTTAGATCTCGTGTCTAAGATTTCCTTATGACTATGCCTTGTGCGATCGCAAATTAGGTTCGTACGGCATCACGCCCGGGGGACGACTATCGATTCAACGGAATCGGGGCATGACATAATGGTATCAGAGCACGGCTTTACGTCCTTGGCCTCCAGTGTCGAGTTTTAGTCTCAAAACCGTTAACCTCGTGTCGATGAGATGAGTTGTTCCATACGCTGAACCCTGGACATTTTTGAAACTAACGAGAGTTGCCTTTCTTTTTCCCTGCAGTTACGGAAGCTCGGGTGGAGGACAAGACGAGCACTTCCAACGGCTCGAGTGCTTCTAGACCCGAGCATTCCGTCAACCCAACGGGAATGACGCCTACCGTAGCCGAACCTTCCGACGACCCGATGCAACATATGCTGTAAATGCTTGAAATGCAGCAACGTCAAAACGAGCTCCATCGTGAGCAAGCGGAGGCTCGTCAGACTCAATTTGAGAATCAGTTCGAGGCTCAATTCAAGCTGCAGCAGCAGCAGCTGAATACCCTCCAGCAAATCATACAGTCGATCGTGGGCAACAACAATAATTCAACGATAATACCTGCCGTGACCCAGCCTGCGGTTCGATCCAATGAAGCCGAACCAGAGGCGCCCGTGCTCTCACCTGCGGCACCGAGAAGTTCTAACTTCGACGTGTCAAAATTTACGAAAAGCTGCCGCACTTCCTTCAATGGCACAGAAGATCCCTCCATGGCGATCGACTGGTTGGAGGAGCTGGAAGACAAGTTCGAGCTTCTGGGTGTCGAGGACTCGAAGAAAGTCGCGTGTGCTTAACTTCTACTTCGAATGAACGCGCACGATTGGTGGGCTGTGCAGAAGTGGGCTATTCGACGTGAAGACGAGACGGCGACGATCTCATGGGCGACATTCAGAAATGCGTTCGAGATCGAATATCTTTCTGCAGTCGTGCGGCAGGAAAAAAAATGAGTTTATGCAGTTGACGCAAAGGAATATGACTGTATAACAATATGCGGCCAAATTCAACAAACTGGCCAAGTTTGCTGGAGACTATCTACCTACCACTGCAAGTCGAGCTCGACGATTCGTATTGGGCCTGCGTTCCACTATCCGTGCTCATGTCTCGGTGTCTGAATACAAAACAATGGGCGACGCACTCAACCATGCCCTCCATCTGGAGTCCGAGTATCCTCCTACTACTACCGACGATGTTCACTTTAATAACAAACTTTATAGTAATGCGGGAGGTAACAACGCGCATAAGCGTCAATATCGCGGCAACCAGACGAAGGATCGAATAGTTTGTGAGTTCTGCCACAAGGAGGGACACTTGGTCACCGAGTGCCAACTTAAGCACAGAGCATGTTTCGCGTGCGGCAAAGCAAATCACTTCGCAAGGGACAGCCCGGAAGCTACGCCGAACCAACGCCCCATGCAATATCAACAAAACCGAGGCCAAACACCTCGGGCTCCACCGACCGCACAACAGAATGGCCAAGACCGTCGCCCCAATGCTCAGGGCCGTATCTATGCCATGACTCGAGACGAAGCATTTGCATCTGATACAGTCGTGACAAGTATACTATAATTCAATAATAAACCTGCTCGTATATTGTTTGATTCAGGTGCCACGCATAGCTTTATATCGGCGGACTTTGCCGTCGAGCACAAATTTTCCTTGACACTACTGGGCCTCGATCTTACTGTTAACGTACCGTCGGGTATGCCACTAATTGCAAATTTAGTCTGCGGAGACGGAATCATCTGTATAGGTGGTCAAAAGATCAGTCTCGATGCGATAGTTCTAGATATTAAGGACTACAACATTATTCTGGGGATGGATTGGCTCGGTCCGTGCAACGTAACCATAGACTACGCTGAAAAGAGGGTCACATTCCGCATACCTGGAGTGCCTAAATTCTGCTACTCGTGTGGTGAGGCGTCGTCGACCTGCATGGTGATTTCCACAATATCTGCTCGACGGATGCTGCATTTCGGGTACGAAGGCTATCTAGCTTCCGTTCGAGACATGCGACAGGATGGTACAAACGCGGGTCAGACCGACGTTGTGGCAAAATTCTCAGATGTATTCTCGGACGAGCTGCCCGACATGCCGCCCGATCGAGAGATTGAGTTCACTATCGATACATTCGCCGATACTCGACCGATCTCGAAAGCCCCGTACAGAATGGCCCCTACAGAGCTTAAAGAACTCAAGGTGCATTTATAAGAGTTGCTCGACAAGGGATTTATCTGACCCAGCGTCTCGCCATGGGGAGCGCCCGTGCTGTTTGTCAAGAAGAAGGATGGCTCTATGCGTCTTTGTATCGACTACCGCGAGCTGAATAAAGCCACCGTCCAGAACAAATACCCCCTGCCCCGCATAGACGATCTGTTTGATCAGCTTCAAGGAGCTACGGTATTTTCTAAAATTGATCTGCGCTCGGGTTACCATCAACTCAAGATCAAGCCGGACGTGTCACGCCCCAGAACCAGAATACTGGAGAGCGGGGACAGACATAGCCAGCTACGTATATGAAATGGAATCCATCTCGCTATACGGTCACGGCTATCTAGATACATGAGGGTTTACTACAAGCCAACAGTCTCCTATGGTCTTGAACAGCCTAGTGTCTCAATCACAAACAAGTAGGTAAAAGTTACAAGATGTATGATCATTAAATATACAATAATAAGGCGTCCCAAATATTATATATTCAGCTGATCATGAAGCTAGTCGTTACAAAATGTTAGGACTAGCAAGAGTTTAGTCATACATGATCAACCCTAGGATCTGTCAATCATGTTATAGCCCGTAGGCAGACAGTAAGTAAAATGCATTCGAGCTAAACAGGTGCTCGTCGGCTAAACGTCTCAAAAAAATATTTTTACAATAAAGTGGGAGAGCCAAAAATAACCCACTCGATGCCCTAATTATGCCTAGTGGTCACCATCGGGCTGGAAAGTCGGTAGATCCTCTGGAGCTGCTCCGAAATCTGGCCATACAAAACCAGCTGGGTCAGATCCCAGAAAGAGCAAGTGCCACAAAGGAAGCTTTACTTAGGAACTAAAACCAGCAATTAGCACAGAAGATAATAATAATATAGTAAATTGGAGAAATATAACATCACGAGGATATACGGTAAGATAACCATGGAACCATTCAGATAACCAGGTTACAATCCTTAAACCAAACAAGGACCAGGATTGTAACCCTTCATCTGAACCGAACTTGTTTTCTCCCATTTATCAGCAAGGTAATGTAAGGAAATCGGAACATGTAACAATCTTATATAGGATCAAGGCGAGACTAGGTTGATTATTCCCCATTCAACAATCACGGCCAAGCAATAAGTACGGCTTGATACTTTAACTAGCTAGGGTTATCATAGGCCTAGTTACTAGCAAGATGCAGTGAGATTATTCCACAGCCACAAGCCCTGCAGACCATCCAGGTTACCCAGGTCGAAAATTAAGGGTTGAATTCAGGTGGGTACATCGTCCAGGAAATACATGTACCCTTAGGTAGCTTGAAGGGTGCAACACATGACAGTGTCCTGGAAATGTGCCCTACTCGACGGCAGGCTACAGATCCCAAGCGCGCCCAGGTAACGGGATTGCCTGTAGCTGGGAGATCTCTTTACGACTAATGTATTAATCTAGTTATTAGCCTTAGTCCATTTCAGTAGGTACTCCTGACCGTGGTACTCAGGAGTCCCATCCTAGACATGATGCAAGACAGGACTGGATTATTTGTACAAGCACAATCGCACACGGTGTCTAGGTTATTTATACAGGTCATGTCATATCAGGTAGCCGTCGTAACAGCTTATCAAGATATATCATGTCAGGTTATCATGTCAAGTGTACTTGTCAGGAGTGCGCCACGACGGGCCACTATCAGGTCATGTTACTTGTCAAGAGTGTACAACTACGGGTCACTGTCGTGTTCAGGGTACATGTGCAGGGCATCATAGTGCAAACATTCAATCAGAAGACCCAAGTTATGCTGAGATTACAAGACAACAATAGTAATAATAATAATACTAATTAAATAATAGGGTAAGGCACAGAGAGGAACCCTGCGGCTCAGGACCACTAAAACCCATACGGCCAATAAAGAAGAGCACATACGACTGGATACGGACAGGGGCATGCGGCTAGGGAGGCAAGGGGGTACATGCGGTTCCAAGAAGTCGGGTCTCATGCAGCCAGCGGAAGAGTGGGCTTCATGCGGCTGACGGGATGGATGAGCGCATACGGCAGAATAGGGGTCTCAGCCCTATGCGGCTGAACTGACCGAATCCATACGGCCAGGGGAGGGCGATGGCATATGCGGCTAAGAGTGATGGGTGCACATGTGGCTGACGGGAAGCGAGTCCATGCGGTCAAAAAGGGTTCAGCCCTTATGCGGCTAGCGGAATTCGGATTCATGCGGCTTAAAGGGACAGACGCCCATGCGGCTGCAGAAGCAAGGGGGATGCATGCGGTTGAGTGGGAAGAAGTCCATGCGATTAGGAGTGCGAGGGTCTCATGCGGCTGAGAGCGACTTGCCGCATGAATGTTCATGCGGTCAAGTACTGCCCTGCGGCCAGAGAACTGTTCTCCTTCTCTAAAAATTTCTGAGAAGAAGAACACCATAAACCCATACCTCCAAGCTCCATGAAACCTTCATCCAGAGTCCAAATCTGAGCTTCCATAGGTCAAAATAGGGCAGAACAAAATTCTCTACAACATAGAACCATCAAAACTCAGAAATAATAAGATTAAGTTGATCAAAACTCAAGAATTTTCAAAAATAAAATAACTTAGATCTACAAAAATCTGGCCATGGAATAAGGTGATATATTTTGGTTTCCGACAGCTAAAGCCGCACGAGAAGAACTACCCTACTCATGACCTGTAGTTAACGGCGATTGTGTTTGCGTTGAAATTGTGGTGTCACTATCTCTATGGCATGGCGTGCACGATCTATACCGATCACAAGAGCCTCAAGTATCTATTCACGCAGAGGGAACTAAACTTGCAGCAAAGGCGTTGGCTTGAACTGATCAAGGATTACGACTTGACTATCGACTATACGCCGGGAAAGAGAAATGTTGTGGCGGACGCTCTGAGTCAGAAATACATAGCCTCACTATCTATCGACCGTAGACTGCTACACGACCTAGAAGAGATGGGCATCGAACTCCGAGTCCGATTTCAGAATGTGCAGTTGACAAAGTTGCAGTTAGAGCCGAGCCTGTTTGAAAAGATCAAGACCGCTCAGAAGGACGATCCGTACCTGAAAAAAATGCGAGAGCTAATCTTGACGGGCAGGACGACCGACTTTACGGAAGACGAAATCGGCATGCTTCGATTGAAGGGTAGGCTATGCGTTCCGGACGATTCAGAACTTCGAAAGGAGATACTGTCGGAGGCGCACTATGTAAAATATACCTTGCATTCCGGTAGCACGAAGATGTACAAGGACCTCCACACGAACTTCTGGTGGCACGAAATAAAAAGAGATGTGGCACTTTTCGTGTCGCAATGCATGGCCTGTCAGTAGGTGAAACCTGAGCACCAGAGACCGGGCGTGGAGATACAGAATCTGGCGATTCTGGAATGGAAGTGGCAGCACGTGTGCATGGATTTTATTGTTGGTCTGCCGAAGATGCCGCAGGAAAATGATACATCTGGGTCATCGTCGATCGACTAACCAAGTCAGCGTACTTTATTGCCATCAAAGTTACTTGGAGCGGTGATCGCCTGGCACAAATTTATCTTAATGAGATAGTACGGCTGCACGAAGTTCCAGTATCCATCGTCTTCGATCGGGATTCACGGTTCATGTCGTAATTTTGGAGTAGCCTTCAGTCGGCGCTGGGTACCAAGTTGCAGTTTAGCTCAGCTTACCCTCCTCAGACCGACGGCCAAACGGAGCACGTCAATCAGATTCTCGAAGACATGCTACGACTCTGCACAATTGATTTCAAATCAAGCTAGGACAATCATCTACCTCTGGCCGAATTTGTATACAACAACAGCTATCAATCCAGCATTCAAATGGCGCCGTATGAAGCCTTGAACGGACGCAAGTGCCGATTATCCATTTGCTGGGACGAAGTCAGAAAATGGCCGATTCTTGGCCCGAAACTGGTGGAACAGACCGTGTAAAAAATTCGGCTCATTCGGGAAAGACTAAAGACTGCACAGAGTCGTCAGAAAAGCTATGCGGACGTTCATCGTCGACCCCTCGAGTTTCAAGAAGGCGATCACGTATTTCTCAAAGTGTCGCCAATGCGGGGAGTTACTCGGTTCGGCGCAAAAAAAAAGTTGAGTCCGAGATTCGTTGGGCCGTTCGAAATACTCAAGCGGGTTGCCTCAGTGGCCTATAAAATTTCCCTACCGCCGGTGCTTGAAGGTGTACACAATGTCTTCTATATCTCTCAATTGTGAAAGTACGTGCACGACCCAAGCCACGTGGTAGATTTTGGCCAGCTGGAGCTAAAGTCCGACTTATCCTACGTTGAAGATCCAGTTCAAATCTTAGAACGCAAGGATAAGCTGCTGTAAAATTGAGCGATCCCTCTCGTCCGCATCCTCTGGAGGAACCATTTGGTCGAAGAGTCGACGTGGAAGCTTGAATCGGAAATAAAGGAGAAATTTCCTTCATTGTTCTCGTAGAGGTAGGTTCTATCTTTAAGTTTCGAGGATGAAACTTTTTATTAGTTGGTTATGGTGTAGTGTCCCGTCCCTACATCGTGCTCCGTTTCCGTCTACGGGATACACGAGAAAGGAACACTGTTGCTATCGATTCGGTCGGGACCGATAGGTCGGAATCGGTCGAGTCGATCGAACGGGAATGGTTGAATTAAGATCCATTCTACGTTATGGAATGGCTTCTTCGGAACCAAGTCAAATATTCAACGGGTTGCGCCTCGAGGATTGGCTCTGCGGCTGAGTCGGGAGAGACCTCCCGTTGCTCTGATTTTCATGCCGCACTTGATTTGGCTTTGGCTTTGGTTTTTGTGAATGCATTTTTCGTGAATATTTTTCGAATGGGTTTTCATGATTTATGTTTTCGAGCTTCGCATTCATACCAAATTTTCTTGAATTATACAGTGTTCTAATCAGTTGCTTATGCGATTGCAGGTGATCGCGTAGGCGACGTCAGCGCAGCCAACCGGTCGCTCACTTGAAGCAAGGCTAAGGCGAGTGGCTGACCTCCTTCGTCTCGTCCCTCTATTTCAAAAATCAATACGAAGTTAAATGAATGCTTGTCATAATAGTGTAAAATCAAAGAAATTGTGGTACGATTCTTCACGAAACACATGCTATCAAACTGCCGGTTTTGAAAATGGAAAACGTGTTTTCTTATACAAATCCACTTAGCCTATGCAAAACAATGAATGAATTAATTAACGTTTATCGCAACGATACGGCTAAGGAAGCAAATCGACTAAGTTCAAAAGAAAATGGTCATCGGACAACTTGTCGACAAGGTGAAGTTTCCTCGAACGGTTGCCTAGGCCAAGGGACCGATTCGGCCTGGAAGGAACGAGTGTAGCAGCGCCAGCCTTTCATCGGCACGAGTTATGCGAGAACTTTCGTACAGGGCTCGCTACCCGATACGAAAGGGTCGTCGTCTAACCCTGCTATAGTCCACGATGGCTTGACATTGCCAGTGGCCTTCACACCCCTTTCACTGCTTAACAAGTGCACGGGACACGGGATGGTTATGATAGTTGCTTAATGTTATACAATTTTATATACTTGCCTGAAAATAAGTTAACATGCAATCGATCAGGATGGTTAGAAAGATCACGTAAAAGGCTAGCTAACATGTTTATAAAACTTCTTGAATCAAATGCAGAGCTTGGATTTAATTAGCTATTCGCCAGTACATGTGTTCATACTGATCCTCGCTCTATGCAGGTCCCGCGAACCAGGAAGGACGCGCCAACTAGCTCGGCGACGTTCGTGATTTTGAAGCTTCGGCCGTGCGTCGAAGACTTTTCCTGTGACTCTACTTTTGAATGACAGTCCAAGGAAGATGACTCAGCGTCCCTCCCATCCAGGTCACTGGAGTACTTTGTTGTATATTGAGGGATGTGTGCAATGTATGGAACGGCTATCTCATCGACACTCTTTTGTAATCGAGACATGTTGTAGCCCGCACGGCATGAGTCTTGTACTAGAGTCTGTAAAAGATATTCATTATCAATAAAGAATCATGTTTCCTTTACTTAATATATGATTCAATTTGTCTGCGTACTCTCTTAGATCTCGTGTCTCGAATTTTCTTATGACTATGCCTTGTACGATCGCAAATTAGGTTTGTACGGCATCACACCCGGGGGACTACTATCGATTCGACGGAATCGGGGCATGACAGAAAAATGATACGGTCCTGTTGGCACAAGTTTCGTCTCGATCTGACGAACGTGCACAAAGTAATTGTGAAATTTGCACAGAGGTCAATACGGTGAATTTCGACGGATACGTATCAAATTCGTCGCACACACGCAACCAATTCAAATTTCGTCAAAGCCCACACGTCCACGAAGCCGATACGCACCTTTTGATGCTTTCGGTTCGCGATCACGTCGCCCGGATTGGCGGGATGCACATCGTATCGAGGGTTTTATTGAATTTTGTTGATTTAAAACTTAGGTTTTTCCTAATTTTTGAGGATAGATTAATCTGTACACAGTTTATGAAATTTAAAACTACAAAATAGTTTCTGATCCCCTACATGTTGTCTAACACTTCCCTTAATTACTTTTGACATAAGCTTACTGGATTGCTCAGGATTTGCTCCCAAACAGGGTTACCTGGGTTGGCTATATGTCCTATTTTGAGATAGTTTTCCGTCGACTTCCCGTCGAATTATCGGACAATCTGATCCGTGTACCCTAAAACTAATTAGAGGATGTTGAAGTCGATTAGGTTGACTACATACCCGAGGAAATAGCTCATCAAAATGATGAGCGTGCACGACGAACGACCGTTGCGAAGTTGCCTTCCGCGGATGCAACTGCTGCTGTCGCACGCATGGCGTGCGCACGGCCAGTTCCCACGCCTGGCCGGCCAACGGTGGCTCGCTACAATGCGCGGAGGTCGGGGCAGCGTCGCCATGGCTGGATGGAAGGATGGAAGTGTGCAATTAAGGTTTCGATGAATCCTCGTGTGTATATACGCGGTCAGCCTGGGCTCGGGTTCGAGCGTGGAATGCTCTGAAGGAAGGGAGGATATTGGCTGGGCTAGGGTGTTGCTCGGGCTGGGCTGGGCTAGGCCTGGCCTGGGCTCTTGTTTGATTTTATTTCTTTTCCTTTATTTCTTTTTCCATTTTAGCAATTAATATATTTATATATATTCATAGATATATATACACATATATGTACACATACTACTATATATATTTATATATATACACATACGCACATATATTATATATATTTGTATATACTTACACATACTCACATTTATAATATATTAAATATAACAATTAAATATAACAATTATTGATTTATAAAAATAATAAATAGACCATTAAATAAATACGAAATATGTATATAGCAATATACGATCCAATGTATATTGAATAGCGTCTGTACACTTACTCTATAAACCTAAATAAAATTTGGACAATTATATTTAGAAAATGCTATCGTAACTCCAAAGTAGAAATATTACTATAAATAACGATATTATATATATAATTTATTTGCTAATGAATAATCAAATAAACAAATGCTAGTGACATTATTTATGAACAATTACAAAAATAACCATATAATAATAATAATACTAATAATCCACTAAATAACCAAAAGAGTCTTGGTGAACATATCTGGCCCTAGAAAATTATACCAATTTTCTAAATCTCTATTTATATAGTAATAATACACATTTTGTATGAATAACCAAATATTTAGAAAATACTATTAAGTCCACCAAAAAGTTAGAGAATATTTGTACACACCTAAAAGTATGCCTACATAGGCTTGGGCTTGGTTTGGGTCCATTCTGGTCTAATTTGGTACAACCGGGTTCCTAACTCACTAATATAATTAATAAATAAGTAAATCTTCGGTAAGGGTTAAGTCGCAACTTGGCCTGGTTTTCCTAGTTAGGACATCACTATGGGTCGGCCATCCCTACTATGGCTAATACACTAGTCAAGGCACGCCACTGCACTATCCGTGCCATGATTCCTAGTCGTCTGGTACTTCAAAACTCAATCATGGCTAAGGTCATCTATCGTAAGAATTAACTAAATAATTAATTATAAAATCTAAAAATTACCATTTAAATCAAATAATTAATATAAAAATATTTTAAAAATTTCGGAAAGGGGAGCTACATACAACCGAGCAAATTCGCCTATCTCTATTTCAATTGGTACAATGCCCCAACTCAATGTTCATCAACGAACGCCCCGAAGGCCATAAACATTTTGAAGGCACCATACCACATTGGATAGTTCTGCCACATTCGTGCCATAACTGTTTCCTTCGGAACGAAGCCATCATTTGTAAGTCTTGAGCACGTAAGCACGCTTTGATATACTTATTCTCCATTACTTCCGTCGTGCATTCGATATACGTCTCGATCCAGTATTTTTGTATTCTACGTCTTAGTGTTCAATACGTTAGACTTATGTTCCTTCCCTCCGACTCGTACAACTAAGGCACACCTCGATAGGGTATTCAATGTTCTATAGCTCGTGCACTGAGGCACTCGCACCGATATAGTCTTACAATGTTCTAGCGTACTAACTCGTGCGCGGGGGAACGTAATGACTCATGCGCTGAGGCACTTGTCGATACAGTTATCCCATGTTCTTATGGCTTGCGCACCGAGGCGCTCGCCTTTGTGATATTCAATGTTTCATAGAAACTCGTACATTTGATGTACGATTCATTTCAATTGTTCTATCTAGTGTTCGACATGCACTATGTTTCTTTCCTTCGAGCCACGTCCGTGGTCTCGATAGGTTAACTTAGCATACAATGATATATTTTACTTAGACATGAAGGAGTAAGAAAGAGAAGTCAAAGCCCCCCCACCTTAAGCCGATACGCCTTGTTGTTTGTCGAGCCGATACGACTCAATTTTATAACTTTATTGCACGGCCAAATCTTTTGACTTAGATATTCAAGCACTTCTTGTTTCATTGAACTACTCGATCGATTCCGGCCTACCGTGTCCAAGTCCCATCCCGTTGCGAGGTGGTGATTTGTGTTTTGCGGACCCGTTGCGAATGAGGCAAAATACCGACATCTAATATTTTTGCGTAAATGGATAGCATGCACATGAAATCAACTAAAATCAATACTTGCATCGATTCGGCCTTGCGCCTTGGGTCGATTTGATTTCTTAGAATCTTCGAGCCGACTCAACGCACTTATCCTTCGGGGTAATACAGCACTTCGCATCGATTCAACTCGATGCATTTCTTTGGGACAATGCAACTCTTCGCATCGACTTAGTTCGATGCATTGCCCGGAACAACGTAACTCTCGTATCGATTCGCATCGATACATTTTATTCGGCCAACGCAACTCTTCGAGTCAACGACTCAGCATAATACACCGTACGGAGCGGGGCATTACACCAGTACTCTTTGAACTCGACGTACTATCCACAGTTTGGGTTATTATGCCGGGATTATTCTTATTTTTCTTAGTCATTCCTACAAAATAAAGTAAACCCGTTAGTATTTTTCAAAATATCTACGGGCTTACCTGTATGAAACTTTTATTTTACGCAGAATGTCGATAAGCATTCAATCGAGCAATCGCAACGAACATTCCAACATTGAAACATCTTTCAAAAATTTGAGGAAACATAACTGTGCTCTGATACCAATTTGTCACGCCCCGAGTCGACAAACCGTTCTTCCTCGGTGTTATTATGCCGAATCGATCGTCCTCGCTAGGGCGTGATATCTTACGAGACGTCTGGAATTGCACTCGTACAAGGCAAGAACGTTACGTTGATTATTATATTGAAACACCAAGTTAAAACTTCACAAATCACATCAGAATATAAGATATAGTTTAGGAAGATAAAAATATGCTTTTCATTCATAGCTTGCAACGAAGTGCAAGTCGTAATTACATTGGATGCTGTTGCGGCTACATTGATTGAAACAAAAGAAATATACTTGACAAGCTGCCTGAACTAACACTTTTCGTTCCATACATTCGTCCCTTTATACATAAGCCTTTGATTGAATTGGTTTCAAAATACTTCAAAAATAGAAAGAGCTTCAAAATGCCTCCCCGCACTTCAGCTTCAGTTTAGGGCTCCCAGAGCACCTTGGGAGTTGGGAAGGAGGTTAACAAAACACAATTGCTAAGTGGACGAAACGAACCCACTCGTCTAAACCGACTCTGATTGTTAAGGAAGGCATGCTATAGAGTTTTTTTTTCTATTTAGAACTAAATGTATCCAGTTCATATCGATAGCCATCTTTGAAGTAGTAAAGCATACATTGTAGCATAGTGATTTATCATAATTCTTACCATGGCCGTGCTCGTCCCTGCATAAAACACATATAATATTTACTACCTGCATAAGACAATAGGTGAGCATGCTCTATCTATATGCGGTCATTGGTGTTACCACCACTTGGGATTATCTCAACGGCATTTCGGCCCGTTCAGTCTAGGTTGCAAGCCTGACTGACGGTCCCGCAATGCATCAATGCTGAAGCACGATTATTCATTCCTCCTAGGTCGATTCGATACCGATGTCCCGAATACCGATTCGAGGAAAATCAAACTTCTGCACAAGCTGTCCATGACCATGCAAATGCGTGAACAGTTTAATATATGCAAACAGATTTGTATAGCACGGACAGTATTGAACGGCATTATCATTTCTTCCAACTCATGCAACGATTCATTCTTCCCAAAGCCGTACTTCCGATTTAGCATCCCGTAAGCACCAAATTGTCCGAGGCATCATAAGCCACGATCGACGTTTCATATTATTTTGCAGCACGTGAAATAGTCTATCTCTTTACTAGAACCTTAAACTTTCTCGTTTTGATGCGAAACTTATATTTTCAGAGTAGATTACTCTAAATCGATACGTTTTTTTCGAGTTTTTGACCTTAGTGGATTGGCATGCATTTAACTTGTCATCGTCGATTTGAATGAGTTCGAGGCAAAGAAATTTTGTTTGCGGCAGAGTAGAAAAGAAGGGGCCGAATCACCCACCAAGTACTTTGATCGTGCCGACCGTCGAAACGCTTCGTAACATTCAAGCTTTAGTTACGCGAGCTCCTGCAATGGCACCAACACTTAGTTAGAATTTCTTCTTTATTCCTTTACTTCAAAATTCGTAGATTGCATTCAGAAAACGACGCAAAAGTACTTTCATCAAAACCAAGCAGCAAAAGCTTCAAGAAAACCATATAGCAGTTTGGTCCTGTCGAAGGGACTCTTATATAGAGCTCACTCGCCGAGACGCAGTCCGCTGCATCTAGAACTTATTCCAATAGAAGTCGTTCCATTAGTTAGATCGATTCTCGTAACATTCGTCCAAATCGATTTGAGTGATACCGCAAGGTGTTGTCGTTTACCAAGCTCAGCGATCGAGTCAGATGACCATCTAAGTTCCTAACCGATCTGACTCGTCGCAAGCATATTACGAAGTCCATCGCCTATCGAAAGCGGGGCACTACAGGGGACTCCCGATTCGGACTCATATATATATATATATATATATATATATATATATATATATATATATATATATTGAAAATTTCTATTATTTTTAGGGGTGAGCATTATTCGGTTTTAGGACCGAAAACCGAACCGAATAAGAGATTTGGTTCGGTTTAAAAAAAAAATCGGTTCGGTTTTGAAAATATTAAATTTTCTTATTCGGTTTCGGTTTCGGTTTCGATTTTGGGTTTCGATTTCGGTCCAAAACCGAATAAGAAAATTATATATATATATATATATATATATATATATATATATATATATATATATATATATATATATATATATAATATATTCCAGTTTAAAATTTTGAATGTATCCATTTTGGCAAACTGTAGTTTGTTTGAGATGATGAATAAAACCTAATTTTTCCAATATATATATATATATATATATATATATATATATATATATATATATATATATATATATATATATTCAGTTACTATATATATTAATTAACAAAAGAAAAGGTGCAAATAAACCAAAAAAGCAAATAAACCGAATAAACCGAAAACCAAACCAATTTAATTCGGTTCAGTTTAATTCGGTTATGGACAAATTCGATTCGGTTTTGGTTTTGCTTATTCAGTTTTCAGTCGAATTTGTTTTTCGGTTGGAACCGAATTAAAGGAATGCTCACCCCTAATTATTGTAGGTAGCGCAAATTCAACTTTGGCGTGGGAGTGCGTAGAAATTATCATATATCTTGACAGTAGTAAAAGATCAATTAGACACAATAAGGTTTATCATAACATAGAGTGGAGCGCTATTTGGAAATGATCGGATAATCAAGATATATAGTCGTAGAAAAAAGCAACAAAATGAAAACGAAGATGAGGTGTGCATGATTGCCTCTTCTGCCAATTAACCTTTTATATATATATATATATATATATATATATATATATATATATATATATATATATATATATATATATATATGTTTTAATATTATGTATTTTATATTATTGAGAAGAACAAACAATTCACTCTTAACTTTTTACTGTTTTCATACGTAATTATCCAAATATTATGTTAAATTTAATGAACTATTTTAACTAGTAAACTTAGGTAAGGCTTTATTTGGGAAAAAAAAAACTTCCTCGTTGAAGCCTTAAAACTTTTCATATCATATAGTACTAATATATACGTACACTGCACGTATTTCATAGATTATTATTGAATAATGCTATGAGAACACTTTTTTTGACGCACTCCATAGTTGCACTGATGTGACAGTGCATTATTAGTTGTCAAAGAAAATCCTACAAGAGAGTGTGTAAAAAAAATGTGCCCCGTTACTCATTATTATTAGGAAGACTAAAAAAAAAGTTGTTGTAATTAGTCTAGTCTTTATTAAGAACTTATGAAGACTAAAAGACGGATGTATTTATTATTATATTAGTATTATCGTTTCATTTTATACATGCCTTAAAGACACATTTCATGTAATTACCTAGCTATCACCTATTAACTTTAATAAATAAACTTAATTAGTAAGCATATGCAAAAGTATATTAATTTGGACAAAAAAATTTACGGTAAAACTGAACTTTTCTTATAATACAGTAGTCTAGATGAATAATTTTAGTTAGTAAACATACGTAAGAAAAAAAAAATTACAGTGAAGCTAAACTTTTCTCATAGTATATAGGCTGAACAAATAATGTGATGTATCAGCATCGTCACATTACAATGATCGATTAGGGCCTTGTTTGGTGCACTGTAACGTAATCGTAATTATAATGTAATCAAATGGAAAAAAAAATTATCTTTTTATTTGATTACATTGCGTTTATGATTATATCGTACCAAACGGGTCTAAATCTTCTTATTACATGGAATTTGCGTGTTAATTTCTTGACCAGGTCGACTGCATGAAACGTAACTACCGACGCATGAAACGAAACTTCACAATGACAATATATGTGAACTTAATTATAGAGCCCATAAAAAGAAGGGACAGAATGGAGGAGGACACTTCCAAGACCCTCGGCTGTCTCCATAGCTCTTTAATTAGTGAATCTTTCAGTAATTTGGTTGGTCTTCAGTGCTTCACTTGGCCAATTCTTCTTCGACATTCTTCGTGGCAATGTTGTCCCCTACTTGCACCCTAAGTGGAGCTTATACTTTCTCATCAACTATATCCCCATTAATCCCATACTTTCTCAAAGATGATGATATGAATAAAAGTACTTAAACTTTCTCCTACACTAAGAGAGTGGCTATTAAAGGTGACTAATGCTAGCTTTTGGTAGATGACGACTAACATTTTTTTTTTCAACAACATCGTTCTTGCCATGTCTATACTAAAACTAGCAAGAAAAGACACAATATTTTTTGTTGTCTAGGCTTTTTTTTTTGGAAACAATTGTCTAGGCTTCAACATGAGATTCCAAGACCAAATAACTGTCATGGGTCATTTCATAGCTCTTTTTTTGCAATGTATGTCGAGAATTATTGAATTTGGTCACTCGTGATCCGGTCTTATCATTCTATGTTGAGTCAAATTTTAACTGTGTATTTCAATATATAAGTTATTATTTATTGTCTTATAGACATATGAGATGTGATAATTTAAGTGGATAGTATGATAGAATGATTTTCTAGTATACAATGTACAAATCCATTAATAAATCTTTATTAAATTTTTCCAGGGTCGACTGACCAAACCAATGTGGCTCTTCCAGGGTCGGCTGGTTGTTATTAAGCGTCGATTGTCGAAGACGTGCTTGAGCATGACTTCCTAGCATCGACTCGATCAAGTTTGGGTGCAACTGCCATTATGCACTTTAACACCTAGCAATAATATTGTTCCAAACTTACATTTGGTAAATTGCGCAAACAGTCGACAAGCTGAGCATACAGCCGATATATAGATATGAACAAACTATCGGAGGAAGACATGTTCCGGCTAGAGTTGAGCCATCTGCTGCATGTTGATCGGGTCGCAGTCGGATGGCGGTCCCGTGAACGCCCTCCGCGCCAGTATCAGGTTAACGGCCTGGGTCAGGTGGAATGCGTCCCAGAAGACGTGCCGGTCCCTGTCGCCGCACGGAACGGTGTACGGGAGGCTTGTGATCTGCCCCCGGTTCCTCCCCAGCCCGCAGCAGCCCCGGTCGACCACCGTGAACCCTGCAAAGTTACAAGTCCCTCCTCCGCATCAGTATTCACTCATGTTCGTTATCGATCAACATTAATTGGGGGTCCAGCGCTTGTAGCTCATATGTAAAGCAGCACGGACACTAGACAGTTCAATCTTACTTACGTACCATATATTCCTGGGTTGTTGAGCACGTCTCCGAGAGCCCCGTACGTGTTCCCATACGCGAACACCGCCCCGGGGTGGTCTGCGTTCAGCTGCTGCACCGACGACCGCAGCACCCGGTTGAAGAACCCAACCATGCGGTTGACCTGGTCGACGCAGCGGTCGGGCGGGGCCAGACCGCTCGCCCGCTGGTTCGGGATGCAGGCCAGGGGCACCACCCCCGTCAAGAAGAACTTCCTCGCCCCCAGGCCGTGCAGCGCCAGCACTTGCCTCGTGTAGCGGCCGACGAGGAGGCTGGCGAACTCCTCGGGGTCGTAGTCGCGGCTGGTCGAATAGAGGGACGGCAGCAGGTAGTTGTTGATATAGTCATTGCTGCCGATGAGGACCATCACCACCGTTCTTGCCAAGTGCTGGCCGAGGTTCTTCCCTAGCACTGCTCTCATTTGGTCAATTCGACAATGAAAATTGAACGAAAAGAGTAAATCAACAAGGGTGTAAAAGCATAGTAAGGTTGTAAAATACTTGCAAGAGAAGAAAATTTATCTATTGTATATAAACCAATCGGCAATGGTGACTACTATTTTATTCAATTTCAAAACTGCTAAGAAACAACACTCAAAATGCTTAAAATTATGCCTAAACGTATAATATATATTTTCTAAAATGTTAATAATTTGTTAATAATTATTTGTTTTCCAATACCAAAAAATCAGATGCTCCGATCTGAAACCATTGATATGATACCGCCGATCCCGATACTCATAGTAATGGTCCAATACCGATTCTGATACTGATACCGATATTGCGAACCTTATTAGAGAGAGTGCAGTAACAAGTAAACTAGAGAGCACAAAGACTTCAAAAAGTATGGACTGTATCGTGTTGGACCACACGTATCGAACATGTGTCGACACATCACGAACATTAAAAAATACACTATGACATACTGAAATTGGTACTTATCTGTGTCATTGCGTCCTTACAATGTCATGTCCTACCCGTGTCCGTGCAACGTATATATTAGCAAGTAAAACATACAAAGGTATTGTCCTGATTCATCAAGGATTCCTCCAGCTGCCGAAGCATAGTTCACTCCGCCAAGCAATCCTGTGCCATTGAGGTACGGTGCTGTATATGGTGGAAGATAAGGAAGCCCCAAAAGATCACCTGAAAAAACAGACCAAAAAAGGAAAGAAAAAAAATGTCGCGATAACGAACTAGTACAATGTGCAAAAACATACTTTCGTTCTTAATTGAGCCGGTTCAATTTGTACGGGCTAGGGCTCATTGACACAATCGATTATGTAACTTACACAATGCATCGACCACAGTCTTCCCGTTACAGAACCTCCCGGCCGTAGGCCCTCCGGGGAAGTCAACCCCGTAGGGGTAGTAGTTAGCCTTCGCCAGGGAGCTCATGTAGTTGTTGTTTCCGTCGTCGACCAACGAGTCCCCGAACACGAACAAGGCCGGGATCATCGGTGCACCGACAGCCATATTCGAGCGAAGAAGAAGAAGAGCGAAGCTGGCCACAATGAAGCAACACAGAAACCTGCTCATTTTTTCCTTGCGCTTGAGTGACAATGTCTGAGTGTTCTTGATCACTACAGTACTGTAAGTTGACATATATATTGTATATAGAAAAGCGTTGAAACGGCTGGTCCGCCATTAGCCCATGAGGTTCTTGCTTCTGCTTACAGCTTTCCCTCCTGGTCTTGTGTTCTTGTTAACGGACTGTCGACGCTTTAATAGCTCAGCTAAATTAGGCCTTTAGTGCAGTGCCAGTTGCATGTTGCATTGCAAGTTCAGAATGAATTTCTGGAACATGGAAGGTGACGAAACATGTGAAACTCATCCTTAGAGGCTTGACCGGCTAGCTCAGTTGCATGGACACGAATGTGATACGACACGTAAGACAGTGATCTTCCTGAAAGAAAGATAGAAAGAAAGATATTACGATGAAATCACTCAACCAACTACGTAGTGATCTTCCTGAACGAGATAGACGACTCCCCGAACAGATCACCTCTTCCGACTGTCTCGAACTTCGAGCTCTAAGAGCAAAGCACGAATTTTTTCTTAGATATTTTGTGGACTCGCATCCTGGATCACCCGTCTTGTGCTTATCTTGTGCCTTCACTATAGATATTCTATTATTTTAGGTCATAGAAGATCTCTAAAATAGTTCAGGACTAATCATGTTTGTCTAAATTAGATCACAACAACATTTGATGGTAATCTGGACCGCACATCTGTGTTGTTTCATCGACAAACCGAGCCTGACCAAATTCGGTCACGCTAGGTCTAATACGTTCTGTTAGAATGTGACATATTCCGGACCGAATTCGGACCTAACTAGGTCTGTTCTCAACAGAACTCCTTCTATGACTCCGACGACTTTTCGTAATATATCACTGATTTTGGTTTAAGTGGTGCATAGATTGTGTCATCGATCGGTCACGCGATTTTAGTAATGGAGTGGAGGAAGTAGCACCTCTTGGGTTCGAAGGAATCTTGGATGACCAGACTCCTTTGCTGCATAGGTTTCACCACCAATATTTGAATAAATGGGTGGTCGCGAGGACGACGACTAAGATTTAGTTGTTGGGTTTGGGAGTATGAGCAAACTTTCCGACCATCTATGGTTGTGTCAAAAGTGTACAAGTGCATGTGTCTACTCTTTGTCAAATTTGAAAATCCACTTCCATTCTTGTCAACCGTTCATTCTTACTACTTTACGTACGTACACAATAGAAGAGAATGAAATGACACAATTAATTTGATTAGTTCGGTATATGCTAGCTTGATGTGAACCCACAATAATCTACTTGCGTTTCTTCAAACCCTATTGGCAATAGCTTGAAGAAAATCATCATCAATCTTCTCCATTTTCCTTCGTGATTTTATTCATATCGTCACTCTCAAGGTGTAAGTAGCGCAAATTCAACTTTGGCGTGGGAGTGCGTAGAAATTATAATATATCTTGACAGTAGTAAAAGATCAATTAGACACAATAAGGTTTATAATAACATGGAGTGGAGCGCTATTTGGAAATTAACCACACCACTACAAGATCGGATAATCAAGATATATACTTGTAGAAAAAAAAAAAGCAACAAAATGAAAACGAAGATGATGTGTGCATGATTGGGAACAGGTAATTGTGTTACAGACTACTGGTTCGAATGCCTACAAACTCGGTCGGAAGGTCAGCACCCATACTTATTATAATGCCTATTGTTCGTATTACGTATTTTGGAATACGTGTACGTAATCTGACTCGTATTGCTTGACTCCTGGCTTGGTTCGGCTTGTTTGGGTTGGCTTGGTTCGGCTTGGGTTACTTATTGGTTCATCATGAACCAAGGGGGAGAACCCTTACCTACCACCACCATCCCCATTTATTAGTCCAACTCTTTCTCTCTCCTCATTCACTCTTCTTCTTCCTCACCATTACTCTCCACCTACACCCAAGAGCCCTAGGCAAGTGCAATTTTGATTCATGATGGATCTCAAGTTTTATTGTTCCATTCTCTTCTTTACATGATTATAAGCCTCTTTAGAACTTGGAGTTTTTAATTTTGATGGATAGATTCTTCTAGATCTACTTTATAACTTTTAGTTCATTGAGTTTTCTTGGTTTTGATCTACTAAAACTTGTTATTTTTGAAAACTAATAGTTCCATGAGCAAAAGCACGAAATTTCGTGTGAATTTGATTTTTGATTCACCTCATTTCGAGTTAAAATGAAGTCTTTATGGCCAAAACAAGTTTTCTGGATTTTTCATGTCGGCTGAGTAAGATTTTACGCTAGGGACCCTGGAATTGCGTATTTTACGCTGGATATCATCCAGAATGTAAGATTTTACGCTAGGGACCCTGGAATTCCGTATTTTACGCTGGATATCATCCAGAATGTAAGATTTTACGCTAGGGACCCTGGAATTGCGTATTTTACGCTGGATATCATCCAGAATATAAAATTTTACGCAGGGAACCCTGAAATTGTGTATTTTACGCTGGATGGTACCCAGAATGTGAAATTTTATGCTGGAACCCTCCCCTTTTACGTATTTTGCGCAGAATTGAATTTTTGGCATAAAAAGTGCACAGAATGACTGTTTTTGCCAAGTTTAGCTATTTTCTAGCCAGAATTTCGAAAAACTTAAAACATGAAAGTTTTAGATCTTTGTCTTGCCTTTCCGAATATCTCTGGAGCACCTCATTTTGAGTTCGTATGTGGAAGTTATGTCCCGTCTTCCCTGAGCCGCATGATTCTTCCACAACTCTTGCACCCTGTTTATATTTAGTTATTGCATATACGTTTATACCAGGTTAAATGTTAATTTTAAAAATGTTCCATGACATAATGGTGATCCGTCATGGCACACTCTTGACAGTGAATTTGACATAATATATATCTCGAATGCGGTTGTGATGGCTAGCATGTCGTGACAGAATTGAATGGCCTGGACACCGTGGGTGATTATGTTTGTACAAAATAAACTAGTACTGTCTTGCATCATGTCTAGGATAGGGATCCCTGAGTACCATGGTCAGGGATACCTACAGTAATTGACTAAGGCTAATAAATTAGAATAATTCAGTAGACATGAAGAGATTCCCAGCTACAGAAAATCCTGTTATCTGGACGCATTAAGTGGACTTGTAGCCTACCGAAGAGTAGGGCTCATTTCCAGCACACAGTCACGTGTTGCATTCTTCATAAACGGACATTCGACCCGGATAATCGGATGGTCTGCAGGACTTGTGGCTGGTAGGATAATCTCATTGCATCTTGCTAATAGCTAGGCCTGTGATAACCCTAGTTAGTTAAAAGTATCAAGCCGTACTCTTGATTGGCCATGATTGATTGGATGGAGTTTATTCCAGCTTAATCTTATCCTGATCCTGTACAAGATGGTGACATGACATAAATATTGATGCCTGCCTTAACAATAACGATCGGGGGTCCAGTTCTGTTCAGGCGAATGGTTACAATCCCGGTCCTTGTTTGGTTTAAGGGTTGTAACCTGGCTCCCGGAGCAGTTCTGTGTTCTCCCTTCGTTTATTGTCTTATTGCAACCCCATGCCATGCTCGTCATGTTTTACCTTACCTTAATACCATGATTATTTATATTGGCCTTAGCAATAAAGATCGGGGGTCCAGTTCTGTTCAGGCGAAGGGTTACAACCCCGGTCCTTGTTTGATTTAAGTGTTGTAACCTGGCTCCCGGAGTAGTTCTGTGTCCTCTCTTCGTTTATTGTCTTCACTGTACCAATAGTATTTGAGACGGATTTCTATTCAGGTGAAGGGCTGCAACCCCGGTCCTTGTTTGGTTTAAGGGTTGTGACCTGGCTACTTGAATGGTTTCCTCGTACTCAGTTTACTGTTGTTATCTCTATTATTATCAGTACTTTATTTATTATCTTTAATATTCTGTTGTGATATGCTGGTTTTAGTCCCTAAGTGAAGCCTCCTTTGTGGCACTTGCTCTTTCTGGGGTTTGACCCAGCTGGTTTTGTGTGGCCAGATATCGGAGCAGTACCAGATGATCCACCTGTCTTCCAGCCAGATGGTGAACACCAGGCGTAACCCTGGCAACGAGTGGGTTGCTTTTTGTCCTCCCACTTTATTGTAAAAATTATTCTTTTGAGGCGTTTAGGCGACGAGCACGTGTTAGCTCGTATTGTATCTTTATTTACTGTCTGCCTACGGGCTGTAACATGATTGACAGATCCTAGGGTTGATCATGTACGACTGAACTCTTGCTAGTCTTGACATTTTGTACGACTAGCTTCATGATCATCCAATATGTAATGTATGGGACGCCTTGCTATTATATATTTGGTGCTCTGACATCTTGTAACTATTACTGCTTGCTTGAGATTGAGACAATAGGCTTGTCCATGACCATAGGAGACTGTTGGCTTGTAGTTAAACCCTCATGTATCTAGACAGCCGTGACCGTGTAGCGAGGTGGGTTGCACTTCAATATACGTAGCTGGCTATGTACGCCTCCGCTCTCCAGTATTCTGGTGGGGCGTTATATGGTTTTAGTGGTGGCCCATGCAGGTCTTGTAAATCAAGATATATGAGGGTTTACCGAATAGATGTCTCAATCAGCACCCGCCCTCGATCTCTGCCCGTATCTTTTAATCCCTGAGATTCTCGACCTGATCACATGCTTGTATCGTTGATCTGTCTTGGTCCTCCCTTATTGTTTCCTATGTCATCTTCTTCAGCGGCATTGTTCCCGGACATGCCGATCAGCAAGGCGAAGCACCTCCTGTGGACCAGCAGCAACCCGGAGATCAAGTCCAACATTCAGGAGTAGCCTCCAGAGTCATGCCTACTGGAGGAGAGCCACCAGTTCAGCCCATCCAGCCTACAGAGCCTGATGATGGCACTTTGATGGGTCTCATCAGGTCACTATTAGCCTCCCAGGATCGTCGAGGAGATGCCTTGCACCAGGCGGTGGCAGACGCTTTGACCAGAGGAGGTCATCAGGGTAACAGCGCGGCCAACAGCTTCAAGCGCTTGAACCCTCCCTTCTTCGACGGCAGTGAAGATGCGATCGCTGCAGATGCATATCTTCAGGACACAGAGGTGATTTAAGAAGCAGCCAGGACCCCAGAAGCAGAGAAGGTGGCCGTAGTGCGCCTGTAGTTACTAGATCTTGCCCGCAGCTGGTGGGCTGCGCAGGCCGATGGATTAGTGGCCCCTATTTCATGGGCAATATTCAGGGAGAGATTCCAGACCAAGTATTTTGATGTTGTAGCTCGGTACGATCTACAGACGAGGTTCACCAATCTGAAGCAGATGGGCAAGACGGTCGATGGATATGTGGCCGAGTTTTCGAGACTTAGTCGGTTTGCTTCCACCTTGGTAGCAACCGAGTTCGATAGAGCCCAGCGTTCCAGCAGGGGCTCCACCTAGAGATTTTGTTAGCAGTGGAGCAGTTTGAGCATCAGACCTTTGATGCAGTACTAAGGGCAGCTCGGAGGCATGAGTATACCTCCCAGAGGATTGTGGACAGGACCGAAGGTCGAAAGCGATCTCACGGCCAGATGAGTCAGTCATCAGCACCAGCCCCGGCAGCTAGAGCTTTGACTATTGGAGCTCCGAGGCGGGCGGCCTCAGTGACGTCGGTTCAGCATTCCATCCCGACGTACCCTCAACAGCAGAAGCAGAAGCAGTCTTCCGCAGTGGGATGTTCACACTGCGGGAAGCCAGGGCATGTGGTATCAGAGTGTCGCAGAGCACAGGGTTTGTGCTTGGTTTGTGGTGTCCCGGACCACAGGGTTAGGAACTGCCCGAACAGGGGGAGTTCATCGGCCTTCTCTAGTCCTTCAGTTAGAGGACCCGCACCAGTCCAGCAGCAGCAGCAGCAGCAGTAGCTGCAGTACCCGTTTCCGAGGCCATTGTCGACGTAGGCCCAGGCATTCCAGCAGCAGAGACCGCAGCAGTATGCCCAAGCCCAAGCCCTAATCCAGAGCAGGCAGAGGAATTTTCAGCAGAGGGGACCCGTACCCAGAGGGCATGGTCAAGTGCTGGCCTTGACCATGGGAGAGGAAGGAATAGCACCAGGAGAGGTAGTGGCAGGTACTATTCTCGTCAACACCTTTCCAGCTTCAGTATTATTTGATTCTGGTGCCTCGCATTCATTTATGTCTGCACGATTCACGACACGGATAGGACTGGAACCCGAGTCATTATCAGTAAGGCTCAATATACTTACTGGTAACGGTCTTGTGGGAGTAGATAGAGTGTTTTCTTCGTGTCGGGTCGTAGTTAGCGGTAGAGAGTTTCCCGCTAGGTTAATAGAATTCCCGATGGCCGATTATGATGTGGTCTTAGGGATGGATTGGTTGAGGGACCAGTATGCCAGGATAGATTGCCATATTGGCAGGGTTGCTTTTAGCATCCCAGACGAGCCGGAGTTTTCCTTCTCCCGAGGCGAAGTTGAACCTTCTCCTCCCGTATTGCAGATGGCAGTAGCAGCAGTACAGTTGCCCCGGATCGTCGAGGAGTTTCCAGATGTTTTCCCAGAAGAGCTTCCAGGAATACCGCCAGAGCGAGAGATCGAGTTCACCATAGACTTGATCCCCGGGACCGCACCTGTGTCAGAGAGAGTCTACAGGATGGCGCCGTCAGAATTGGAGATATTGTACAAAATGATTGAAGAACTCAGGACCAAGGGATTCATTCGTGCTAGTGGATCACCTTGGGGAGCCCCGATACTTCTTGTGAAAAAGAAGGATGTGTCACGACCCGCAGCCACTGTTGGGATACGAGAACGTAACAACGCCCAGCCTACGCCGCAGTGTCAGCGGTAGAACGCTGTCCTAGGTCACAACATCTAACATATAATGCTAAGCAGTTTATACTCCCCGAATGGGGGTGACATAGCAGAATGTAAACTCAATCACATCTAGGGTAGAGCATAATGGAAGATAGATGAAACATGAAATCCAAAATAAATACAACAGATAGAAGTCTAAGTGTCTAAGATACACAACCCAGAAATACATCTCAAAACTCAAATACAGAAATCCATAAATACAACTCAAGACAACTGAAATTAAACTGAGCAAAACCTTAGCTACCTATACAACCTCTACTGTGTCTCCTCTAGGCTAGCAGGCAACCTCCATGCTATCTGTAAAATTTATCAACAGGTCCAGTCAGGACAGGAGCGAGCACATTACATCTCAACAGTTCATAGCAGGTTAGAAAATATAATCATGCAGTAAAGTAAGATACAGGTACTGAAAGAAATGCAGTATGTAAACAGAGAGAGAAAGCTGTAATAGAAATATCTACTATAGATAGAGACTAACAGTGGCTAGTGAGTCAGAGTACAATATAGACATGTAAATGGCATAGGAGATTCTGATGCTACACTATGGAAGAGATTCTGATACTACACTACTTGGATAGTATTCACATGTCTATTTCTACTCCCCCGTACCCCCAATCAGTACACAAGGATCCAAACATGTTATGTTATGATTCTATGTAACAGCCCCCGAAGGGTGGTAAGCCCCCGAAGGGTGGTACATAGTAGTCCCAAAAATGGGGATTCTAGAAGACTCTGTGATCATAAGAGTATATGTCACAAGTGATCAAAGAACCTGTGAAGCATAGTGATACGTCATGTAAGTGAAACGCACAGAACATGTAGTACCCGATGCTTCCTAAGGATAACATCTCAAGAAGGGATACGTATAGTACCAATCCGTGTGACCAACGTGACAGTACAAGTAAAGTAATTTAATGCAGGAAATAATTCTAAGCAGGATATGAAATGATCAGAGAATGTACTCGCCTGATAACCTGAACAGCTGATAAGTATAGGAGGTCCAACTGAAGCCACAGAGTCCTATTTAAAGCAACACAAGTTACAAGGTGTTCAAGTTATAATAAATAAAACTCTACAAACAGTCTATTTTATCCTAGGTTCTTCTAAGTCAAAATAACTCTAGGTCAACTCCGGTCAATAATGTAGTCAAACTAGGTCAAGTGTTGACTTACAGTTGACTTTAGATCAACTGGTCAACTCTGGTCAAACAGGGTCAATTCTAGTCTAATATAAAGTGTACTTCGTTATTTGTACGTCGAAACTTACGTCACGCAAATCGAGATAAGAAGATTATCGGTAAAATTGATAATCTTATTATAGTGATCCACATGTCCATCTTGTCAATTTCAGCAATGTGAGATCACTGGAATTGACTGAGCTCAGTTTCGTTGTACTAATCCTGAAATACGAACATTATAAGAATTAATTATTAATAAATTATAAAAAGGTTAAACTCAGAGAAATTATCAACAAACATTGTCGGACGATGAAATAAACATCGCCAACGTGTCCAGAATGGTCAAATTAGCTAGGATAGCCTATCCAACGGTCCAATTTGGACACAAGGGCAAAAAGGTAATTTCGGGTCAAAACGGTGTCCGTGTCGGAGCCGTTTTGCACCGAAAAACGTGCAAGAAAACAAGTCTATAAAATATAACAAATTATATGTCCACGAAACCAGAATGACGATACGAACCCAACGGTATCTCCAGAATTGGATTTCGTTGACCCGATCTCAATTTCGTCCGTTGACCAGAACTTAGAATTCCGGTTTGCACGAAAATACGTACCGGAGCCAATGTTCTCAAAACTCATCAAACTACCTGTTAACGAGTCCAGAATGATGATACGAACTCAACGGTATCTCCGAAATTGGATTCCGATGAGCCGATCTCAAAATGACCCGTTGACCCGGATATTGGTATCCGACTTGCACCGAAATGCATGTCCGATCCAATGTCCACCAAAACCAAGCAAATTATATGTCAACAAGTCCAGAATGACGATACGAACTCAACGGTATATCCGAAATTGAATTCCGATGAGCCGGCGTCAAAAAGTCCCGTTGACCCAGAATGTGGAACCCACTTTGCACCGAAAAAACGTGTCAGGGCCCACGTTCTCCAAATCTAACAAATTTTATATGAAAATATGTCAGAACGACGCCACAAGTCTAATGGTGGTGTCAGAAATGAAATCTGGAGTCCCGTGTTCAAAAATGGAATTCTACAAGTTAGAAATTACGAATTCGGACGGCCAAATTTGGCGTCGAATTCAACCAATCAAACAAGCTCACAATAAAACGAAACTGGAGGGATAGTAAGATAGTCATACCAGCTTCGTACAGGAACTGGTAGCATGTAAAATGGAGCTGCGGTGGAGGAGATACAAGCTGACGAAGTTGGCCCTGCGAAACTGTCCAAATTTAGTACAATTTAAACGGTCAACTTGGTGGCCGGTTTTGATGTATCAAACGATAAAATTAACGGACGAAAATTGACAAGAGTGAAGGTGGATATACCGAGATTGTGACGGAATAAATAAATCGCCGATCCAACGGTCGAATTTCCGAAAAAACATGCACGAAGTTGCTGCGACGGAACGCGATTCCAACCTCGTTCCCGAGTTCGTCACGACGGGACGTCGTGCAAAACGCACGAATCGCCTCGACGGCGCGTCCCGGAGGACGGTGGCCATCAGGGAAAATCTTGTTGGAGTTTGTCGGACAGAGGGGGGTGCCCATGGTGGCACGACGGCCGGCGGCGGCCACGCGGCCAGCGCACGCGCAGCCAACGCCGTGCTGCTACCGCTGTGCTGGCCGGGCTCGCACGGTCCAGTCTACGCCGGCGACGACGGCGGCGGGGACGGCCAGCCTAGCCATGGTGACGTGGGGGCGATGGCCCGTGGCCAGTGGCGGCGGTAGCTTGGGTGGAGTGATCGGATGATGATGGTGGTGGTGGTGCGGTTTAAGGAAGAAGGAGATGGAGGAGGAGGAAAGGAGGAGATTGTGTGGTGGAGGCCGACGGCCGAGCTCGACCAGGAGTGGTCGGAGCTCCGGCCAGGGGGGTCGGGTTGCATGGTGAGCTGGTGGAGTTGTCGTTGGTTTGTTGCTGTTGTTGTAGTGGTTTTTGTTGTGTTGAAGAATATTAGAAAGAAGAGAGAGAGAGAAAGGAGATGATAATTAATGAAGGAGAGAGAGAGATGAAAAAAAGGAAGCTTGGGAGTTAGGGCCGGCCTATGTTGGCTGTGAGGAGTTTGTGTGGGGAAAATGTTGTCATGTGGGAATAGATGGCTAGGATTGGTTATGAGTGAAATCAAGGGTGGAAATAAAATAGGGATTTGATTTATTGAGGGATTTAAATCAATGGGTACACACTCAATACTTGAAGTAGAAAAGCAGGTATTGAATATTATTTTTGGACACAGAAAAATGAGGGCGTCCTGATGGAGGGTAACATGGAGCTGGGCTGGACTCGGTGGAACCGGATTGGGTCAAAACCGGACATTGTACAAAAATCAAATTAAAATTAGGTATCGATGATCATGGGTAAATAAGTAGCACATGGGGATTCCAATAAATGGGACACAAGTGTCGGACGGGTAGTAGGCTCAATGTGGGCCATGTCCATAATTGGGACTGACAGGTTTTGGTCGACAGGGAACCCACAAATCAAGTTGAAAAATGAATGTGACGCCGTGGAGTGAAATAAAATTGGGTCACGTGTCAGGAAAGTTGTGCAAAGCAAATGGAGCACAAAATGGCGTGTCTGAGTGGGACACAAAGGTCATGGATGACGAGCGTCTCGAGTAGATCATCAATGAGGAGTTGGTTTCAAGAAACTGACTGGTCTTGCGCTCCCAAATTAAAAGTCACGGTAACGTGCTAATAATGATCAAGGAAAAGAGTGGAAAATTAATTAATAAACAAATGGTCTAATTCGATCCGAAGTTCTGCGAAGCAAAAAGAGCACAAGAAAACAAGTCTGAGTGGGACACTATATACCAACATGAAGGTAATCATGTCCACTCCAAAACTCGTGAAGAAGATTTCCAGAGTTGAACATCCCTGACACTCCAAATATCAAAGGCACGGAAAAGCACACTTAAGGAAAAATAACAGAATAAATTATTTATCGAAATCAAATCAATCAGAAAATAAAATAAAATAAATAAATAAATAAAAATCAACCCAAAATTCAGGGTGCTCACAGGATGGTACGTCCAGATTATGTGTTGACTATCGTACCTTGAACTCAGTAACAATCAAGAACAGATATCCTCTCCCAAGGATAGATGACTTGTTTGATCAACTCAGAGGAGCAGCAGTATTCTCGAAGATAGATTTGCGATCAGGGTACCACCAGATCAGAGTCAGAGAGCGGGACATCCCGAAGACGACATTCAGATCTAGATATGGACATTGGGAGTTCCTTGTTATGCCTTTTGGAGCAACCAATGCGTCGGCTGTATTCATGGACCTCATGAATCGCATCTTCATGCTTATTTGGATCAGTTCGTGATTGTGTTCATAGACGACATCCTGGTCTATAGCAAGAGTGAAGCGGAGCATGAGCAACATCTCAGAGTTGTCCTCCAGATTCTCTGAGAGCACCAGTTGTATGCCAAGTTCAGTAAATACGAGTTCTGGCTCGATCGTATTTCGTACTTAGGTCATATCATCACCAGAGGAGGAGTAGAAGTGGATCCCCAGAAGATCGTGGCTATCGAAACGTGGCCAGTGTCCAGCACAGTTGCAGAAGTTCGCAGTTTTCTTGGATTGGCCGGCTACTACCGGTGATTTGTTTCGAACTTTGCTCGAATTTCAGCACCACTGACGCAGTTAACCCGCAAGGATGTGCAGTTTGCTTGGACATCAGAATGTCAGGATTTTTTTGAGAAGTTGAAGCGAGGCTTGATGACGGCACCCATTCTCACACTTCCAGATGGGGCCGGAGGATTCTCAGTGTATTGTGATGCTTCAGGCCGAGATTTAGGATGTGTTTTGATGCAACATGGGAAGGTAATAGCTTATGCATCACGACAACTTCATGATCATGAGAGGAATTATCCAACCCACGACTTGGAGCTGGCAGCCTTGGTGTTTGCGCTAAAGCTTTGGAGACACTACTTGTATGGAGATAGGGTAGAGATTTTTACCGATCACAAGAGCCTGAAGTATGTATTCACTCAGAAGGATCTTAAAATGCGTCAGAGGAGATGGCTAGAGCTGCTTGTGGATTATGATGTCAACCTGCAGTACCATCCTGGGAAGGCCAACGTTGTTGCAGATGCATTGAGCAGGAGAGCTGGAGTTTAATTTCTGACAGCGCAACCAGAATTGTTAGCAGATCTTCAGAAGATGGGTATAGAAGTTGTCCTTCCTACCAGCGTGGCATTGATGGCCAGCATGCAAGTTCAGTCCAGTATAGTTGAGAGAATCAAGATAGCTCAGTCCTCCGATTCTAAGCTTCAGCGGCTTAGGACAGAATGTGTAGCAGGGCGAAGACCAGAATTATGCATTTATGAGGACGGTACACTTCGACAAGGTAAGCGCCTTTGTGTACCCAGTGGAGATATCAGACAGGAAGTCATGACCGAAGCTCACAGTTCTCAGTATTCGATTCATCCCGGTGGCATGAAGATGTACCGAGATATCCGTCAGCACTTTTGGTGGAATGGCATGAAGAGGGAGATAGCTCGGTTTGTCGCTCGGTGTTTGGTTTGCCAACAGGTTAAAGCTGAACATCAGAGGCCAGCTGGACTACTTCAGCCCTTGCCAATTCCAGAATGGAAGTGGGAGCATATAACCATGGATTTTGTGACTGGATTACCTAGATCCCCAGCTGGTAGAGATGCTATCTGGGTGATAGTTGACAGGCTCACGAAGGTGGCTCACTTTCTTCCGTTCAGAGTTGGTCAGTCGACGGCCCAGCTAGCGGAGATGTATCTCCGGCAGATTGTCAGATTGCATGGAGTACCAGTCAGTATCACCTTGGATAGAGATTCGAGATTTACGTCGCACTTTTGGCGTAGTCTGCAAGAGAGTTTGGGAACTCACCTCCAGTTCAGCTCAGCATATCACCCGCAGACAGATGGCCAGTCAGAACGCACGATCCAGACTCTCGAAGATATGTTGAGATCTTGTACACTCGACTTCGGCGGTTCGTGGGAAGATCACCTGCACCTGGTGGAGTTCTCGTACAACAACAGTTTCCAAGCTAGCATCCAGATGGCACCGTTCGAGGCACTGTATGGTAGGAAGTGCAGATCTCCACTAGCATGGGACGATGTTGGAGAAAGGCAGATGCTTGGTCCTGAGTTGATCACTCAGACAGATGAGGTGGTCAGGAGAGTTAGAGATAATCTTCGCGTTGCACAAGATCGACAGCGCCATTAGACCGATTCTCATCGGCGTCCCCTTGAATTTTCTGTCGACGACCATGTATTCCTGAGGATCTCGCCTAACCGTGGCGTCATTCGTTTCGGCGTACGGGGAGAGCTTAGTCCTAGGTATATAGGGCCGTTCGATATTCTGGAGTGAGTAGGAGATGTGTCCTATCGTCTCGCTCTTCCGCCGTCTCTGAGTGAGGTGCACGACGTGTTCCATGTATCCCAACTGCGACGGTATATTCTGGACCCGAGCCACATCCTGGATCATTCGGAATTGGTTGTGGGTACCAACCTTTCGTATGAGGAGAGGCCCGTATCCATATTGGACCGAAGAGAGAAGATACTCAAGAACAAGACTATCAAGTTAGTCCGAGTTGCTTTGGGTCATCACTCTTTGGGTGAGTCAACGTGGGAGCGAGAGGATGATATCCGATCGCGATATTCCGACCTGTTTGACTCGTGAGGTATAATATCTTTCTTATGCCTCATACCTTTGATTCCTTGCTTACATAAATAATTGCTTGATTGCTTGACTAGTATAGCTTGTCTGTGATTAGTATAGCTTATCCTTGCATCTCTAGCCTCTTGATTAAATTCCGAGGACGGAATTTTTTTAAGGTGGGGAGAGTTGTAATGCCTATTGTTCGTATTACGTATTTTGGAATACGTGTACGTAATCTGACTCGTATTGCTTGACTCCTGGCTTGGTTCGGCTTGTTTGGGTTGGCTTGGTTCGGCTTGGGTTACTTATTGGTTCAACATGAACCAAGGGAAAGAACCCTTACCTACCACCACCATCCCCATTTATTAGCCCAACTCTTTCTCTCTCCTCATTCACTATTCTTCTTCCTCACCATTACTCTCCACCTACACCCAAGAGCCCTAGGCAAGTGCAATTTTGTTTCATGATGGATCTCAAGTTTTATTGTTCCATTCTCTTCTTTATATGATTATAAGCCTCTTTAGAACTTGGAGTTTTTAATTTTGATGGATAGATTCTTCTAGATCTACTTTATAACTTTTAGTTCATGGAGTTTTCTTGGTTTTGATCTACTAAAACTTGTTATTTTCGAAAACTAATAGTTCCATGAGCAAGAGCACGAAATTTCGTGTGAATTTGGTTTTTGATTCACCTCATTGCGAGTTAAAATAAAGTTTTTATGGCCAAAACAAGTTTTCTGGATTTTTCATGTCGGATGAGAAAGATTTTATGCTAGGGACCCTGGAATTGCGTATTTTACGCTGGATATCATCCAGAATGTAAGATTTTACGCTAGAGATCCTGGAATTGCGTATTTTACGCTGGATATCATCCAGAATGTAAGATTTTACGCTAGGGACCCTAAAATTGCGTATTTTACGCTGGTTATCATCCAGAATGTAAGATTTTACGCTAGGGACCCTGGAATTGTGTATTTTACGTTGGATATCATCCAGAATGTAAGATTTTACGCTAGGGACCCTGGAATTGCGTATTTTACGCTGGTTATCATCCAGAATGTAAGATTTTACGCTAGGGACCCTGGAATTGCGTATTTTACGCTGGATATCATCCAGAATGTAAGATTTTACGCAGGGAACCCTGAAATTGCGTATTTTACGCTGGATGGTACCCAGAATGTGAAATTTTATGCTGGAACCCTCCTCTTTTACGTATTTTGCGCAAAATTGAATTTTTGGCATAAAAAGTGCACAGAATGACTATTTTTGCCAAGTTTAGCTATTTTCTAGCCAGAATTTCGAAAAACTTAAAACATGAAAGTTTTAGATCTTTGTCTTGCATTTCCGAATATCTCTGGAGCACCTCATTTTGAGTTCGTATGTGGAAGTTATTCCCCGTCTTCCCTGAGCCGCATGATTCTTCCACAACTCTTGTACCCTGTTTATATTTAGTTATTGCATATACGTTTATACCAGGTTAAATGTTAATTTTACAAATATTCTATGACATAATGGTGACCCGTCGTGGCGCACTCTTGACATGATATATATCTCGAATGCGGTTGTGACGGCTAGCATGTCGTGACAGAATTGAATGGCCTGGACACCATGGGTGATTGTGTTTGTACAAAATAAACCAGTACTGTCTTGCATCATGTCTAGGATAGGGATCCCTGAGTACCACGGTCAGAGATACCTACAGTAATTGACTAAGGCTAATAAACTAGAATAATTCAGTAGACATGAAGAGATTCCCAGCTACAGGCAATCCCGTTATCTGGACGCATTAAGTGGACTTGTAGCCTACCGAAGAGTAGGGCTCATTTCCAGCACACAGTCACGTGTTGCATTCTTTATAAACGGACATTCGACCCGGATAACCGGATGGTCTGCAGGGCTTGTGGCTGTTGGGATAATCTTATTGCATCTTGCTAATAGCTAGGCCTGTTGTAACCCTAGTTAGTTAAAAGTATCAAGCCGTACTCTTGATTGGCCGTGATTGATTGGATGGAGTTTATTCCAGCTTAGTCTTATCCTGATCCTGTGCAAGATGGTGATATGACATGAATATTGATGCTTGCCTTAACAATAACGATCGGGGGTCCAGTTCTGTTCAGGCGAAGGGTTACAACCCCGGTTCTTGTTTGGTTTAAGGGTTGTAACCTGGCTCCCAGAGCAGTTCTGTGTCCTTCCTTCGTTTATTGTCTTATTGCAACCCCATGCCATGCTCGTCATGTTTTACCTTACCTTAATACCATGATTATTTATACTGGCCTTAGCAATAAAGATCGGAGGTCCAGTTCTGTTCTGGCGAAGGGTTACAACCCCGGTCCTTGTTTGGTTTAAGGGTTGTAACCTGGCTCCCGGAGCAGTTCTGTGTCCTCTCTTCGTTTATTGTCTTCACTGTACCAATAGTATTTGAGACGGGTTTCTATTCAGGTGAAGGGCTGCAACCCCGGTCCTTGTTTGGTTTAAGGGTTGTGACCTGGCTACTTGAATGGTTTCCTCGTACTCAGTTTACTGTTGTTATCTCTATTATTATCAATACTTTATTTATTATCTTTAATATTCTGTTGTGATATGCTGGTTTTAGTCCCTAAGTGAAGCCTCCTTTGTGGCACTTGCTCTTTCTGGGGTTTGACCCAGCTGGTTTTGTGTGGCCAGATATCGGAGCAGTACCAGAGGATCCACCTGTCTTCCAGCCAGATGGTGAACACCAGGCGTAACCCTGGCAACGAGTGGGTTTCTTTTTGTCCTCCAACTTTATTGTAAAAATTATTCTTTTGAGGCGTTTAGCCGACGAGCACGTGTTAGCTCGTATTGCATCTTTATTTACTGTCTGCCTACGGGCTGTAACATGATTGACAGATCCTAGGGTTGATCATGTACGACTGAACTCTTGCTAGTCTTGTCATTTTGTACGACTAGCTTCATGATCATCCAATATGTAATGTATGGGACGCCTTGCTATTATATATTTGGTGCTCTGACATCTTGTAACTATTACTGCTTGCTTGAGATTGAGACAATAGGCTTGTCCATGACCATAGGAGACTGTTGGCTTGTAGTTAAACCCTCATGTATCTAGACAGCCGTGACCGTGTAGCGAGGTGGGTTGCACTTCAATATACGTAACTGGCTATGTACGCCCCCGCTCTCCAGTATTCTGGTTCTGGGGCGTTACACTTATATCTCACCGCATCAAGCTCGACCCGATGGTCCGCACCAGCACATGTAACGCCCCGCTTTCGATAGGCGACGGACTTCATAATATGCTTGCGCCGAGTCGGATCGGCCGGGAACTTAGATGGCCATCTGACTCGATCGCTAAGCTTGGTAAAACGATAACACCTTGCGGCATCGATCAAATCGATTTGGACGGATGTTACGAGAATCGATCCAACTCAATATCCCTAACCGGGGGTAGACCTGGAAGTTCTTCGGAAAATACATCTAGAAACTCTTCCACTACTTTCGGAACTTGAACTTCTTCTATTGCCGTCACTACTCCTTCTTCTTGTTGAGTTGCCACTGATCTGACTAAGGTAAATCGCTCCATGCTTGGAATATTAAAAGATACACTCCCTCTATGACAATCTATTGTCGCATGACTGTCTTTCAGCCAGTCCATGCCTAAGATAACGTCGAAATTTTCAGCAGAAAATTCTATTAATCTGGCGGGTAAGGAACGTCCGCAAACTACAACTCTACACGCTAGAATAACTCTACTAACTCCTACGAGCCCATTACCAGTGAGTATATTCAACCTCCCTGGTAATGCCTCGAATTCCATTCCTAGTCGTGTCGTAAACTATGCAGATATAAATGAGTGTGATGCTCCTGAATCAAACAATGCTACTGCGGGATATGAGGCGACGAGAATGTTACCTGCCACAACATCTCCTGATGCCAATGCCTCTTCCAAAGATAGATTGAATGCCTTCCATCGGCCTCTTTGTTGGTTCCCATGCTGCGGCCTAGCCTGGTGCTGCTGCTGGCCCCTGCCTTGGTGATGCTGGGGTGGTATTTGTTGTTGTTGCTGCATCGGCGGTCCATCTGAGCTTGTGACATGAACGAGCGTTGTACCAACGGCCTCACTGCTACCGCTGGTCCTTGATACTGGCCTGCCCCTGGTGCTGGCAGAGCAAGAAATTATTGCACTGGTCCTCCTGGCCTCGAATTCACGGGACAGATGGAAACCCGATGATCTGGACTTCAACATATCAAACACTGTCCGTTTAATGCCTGACACACACCTCTAGTGTGCCATGCCTTCCCATAATAGGTGCAGCCCGCTGGGGGTTGTTGGTTCTTCCTCTGCTGCTGCTGCTGTCTTGTTGATGGTGCTGGCCCTCGCTTCGCCACATCGTAAATGCGAATGCCAGGAGATGGTGCTGTTATTCGGAGCGCTACTCCCCCTCCTCCTTCAATCTGATTGTAAGATCTCTTCTGACCGCCAGTCCTTACTGTGATCCTCTGGATGGTGATCTCATACCTTTGGGTTGCCGTCAACACCTCATCAAAGGTCTGGTAGTTATGCCCCTATATCAATTGCAAGAGTTCAAGATGGAACCCTTGCTGAAATCTCATAGCCCTCTGGCTCTCCGTTGCTACCATCTCCGGGGCAAACCTACTCGGTCTGCAGAACTCTGCTGCATAAGCATCCACTGTCATACCGGCCTGCTTGAGGTTGATAAACTTCTGTTATAGCTCGAACTGTGCCACAACTCCATAGTACTTGGTCTTGAACCTTGCAGTAAAATCCTCCCAAGCTATAGGACGTCTAATGCCCACTTCTTCTGATTCCCACCAATCACGTGCGAGGTCCTGAAGTAACAACTTCACTTGATCCACACGTTCTTCTGCCGGTACCTTAGCTGCTGTAAGAATAGCATCAATATCTTTAAGCATGCATATACTGAAATGGCATCTTCCGTGCCCTCAAAACGACGGGGGTTGTACTTGCAAAATTTGTTTGATGCTCCTGAATCGGTCATCACCCCTTTTTCCAAAGCCGTTTGCAATCCTTGGTTGAGCAACACATTCTGCACTTGTAGCTGATTGTGCATGCATTGCTGGACCAACATCTGATGTTGTGGCGTAGCCACCTTCCCTCTTATGATCTCCAGAAGGGCTGGTGTGTCTACTTCCACGGGGGTAGGTGGAACTATTGGTGGTGTTGGAACCTCCGGATACTGCGGTCCAGTTCTTGGTTCCACTATCACCTCTTCTTGGACGGTCTCTTGAGGAGTACTGGCCTTTGTTGCTGACCAGCATGGTCAAGTTGTTCGTGTTGCCCTTGTTGTCCTTGTTGTTACTGTCCAGCTCTGACAGATGCGGACGATGTAATGACCCGCTCCGCCCAAGCGAAACGTCGATTCAAACGGCAAGTACAACGACTCAAACGAGCCGTCGACCCGAAGAGTTGGCATAGACCTGAAGAAGAATCGATGCAAGGCTTACATTGGCCCGTCAAGATGAATCCAGACTTAGACTTTCAAAGGCGCGCTCGGAGTATCGCTCGGCCGATGCGAACATCGCTAAGGTGGGTGGCTCCGATGAACCCGTCTTTGCTTAGCCTAGACACATAACAATACGGACACTATTGCTAGAATCGCTAGGCGATAACACCGCGCATGCTAATAAATGACTCAACGCACCTAGATAAGGGAATAATCCCATCTTGTATGCTTGTATAGAATATGGAAAAGGAATATAGAAATGTGAGAACTCTCGCCACCGCGCTCCACGCTCGTGCTAAGGCACAAGCTTACATTTAAGTTCCCTATGCGTTCGATAATGAAATAATGAATGGATTACAACAATGAAACGGGAAGACTATCAACATAGTCGTTCCGAGTAGAGTATAGCAACATTGAAAGATTTTAGGACCGATGGGTCGCCAAGGCGACTCTCGCATGGGGAGTTGCATAATGTGTGAATGAAAGAATGAATGGATAAGTGAATGAATGAACCAACGAATGAATGAATGAATACGTGAATGAATCAATGAACGAACAAACAAGTGAAAAAAAGAAAGAATAAATAAAAGATAAGAAAGAAAGGAATGGTTAGCGACAGGTATGACGGGCACGTGCAACGGGGCTCGCTACCCGCGCTGCACGGACGCCAACCTGGTCGATAACGCATTATGGCTAAGGGTTAGCCTACGGCTCGGAGACAGCCGTTAAGTTAAAATGACAAACAAAAAGAAAACGAAATGGTCATGGACAATCCACTAGTATACGGGAGGTGGGAGATATAAGGGATTTCCAGCGGCACGATCAAAGTGTGAAGGACGTGCCGGTCCGGACGGAAATCAAAATTTGGCTTACGTACAGGCCTGTGTGCGGGCTTGGCCACCAGGGGACGTAAGGTCGGGTATTTCAAAAGACTATCAGGGTGTACCAAGCCGCACGCTATGATAGGTGAGAAATTACCAACGGGGAAGACATGTCCAAATTTGCTTGTGATGTCAGCGACCGATGCATATAGATTAAGTGGGCTTTGCTGGTGGCAATCCACGTGCAAGTCCTTGCATTCAAATCAAAGTAGTCTAAGTTAACTAAATGAAGTACCTTCTGAACAGGCTTGAATATAACACACCAGATAATCGAGAGTACTTCGGCAAAGGAGTTAGAAAATACGCCTATGACGTGCTAGGACCCGAGGCAGGGACACGTCCTTGACATTGAAAGTTCACATGAATCACGTCAAGTTATTTCCTATGAATTGTTGACTAACTTGATTTACTTTGGACAGGGAAGGCCGGACGGTAAATATGGGTAAGTCGTACATGTATTTCCATGCAACACATTGAAATTGGCAACACGAGATAGGTTATGAAATATGCATGAAACTGATCCTAAGGCAAGATTAGAAAGACAATGAATGATAGATGGTGCACGAAAGTAAATAGAACGTGTTTGGTAATGATAGCATTGTGGGCGAGCTAGCCTTCCCACCAGTGCATAACAATGTACTGATAACCCCACAGTCTACTTGCAAGATGCAGGAGACGTCGTCGGGTGCGGAACTTCCCTCGAACGTGCTAAGACACGGAGCTATATCTGGAGCCTTGGAGCGTTGCAAGGAGCTGGAGCACCATATACAGGACATAATATATCGGAACATCGCCATGAATCATTCCATGTTGTAAGCCGCTTGGCACGTCTTTTATGTTTCAGAGAGAGAGAGCTTGAGCGATTTGTAATATCGGCCTAGCGCCGCTTGTAAACTTCTTGAATATCAATAAAGAGTTGAATTGGCTTCAATTTGTGTTCATTTACTTTCCGTCGCAAATGGGGACACTCTGTACGACTCTATGGCCTAGCTCAAATCGGCATTTCTGGACGATAGCCTTGCACGGGTGCACCTAGGCCCGTACGGCATCACGCCTTAGCGAGGACGATCGCTCCTGCGGGAGCGGGGCATGACAGATTGGTATCAGAGCACGACTTTACGTCCTTGGACTTCACTTCGATTCTCTCAGTCTTGAAAGCTCGATTTTGAAACAAAAGAAGTGTACGCTCCCTCTCGTTGTGCCTTGGGATGTTCCATACAATAAGTCTAATATTTTTAAAAGCTCGTACAAGTACTCGGTTGAGCGGGATCGATAGGCAAAGGCCTTTATGCCAAACCACGATGTACTTTAGTTGGAAGGAACCGATGCTAATAGTTACAAACGTAAGACGTGTTTGAATAACCTTACGCTGACAATAGCAAACGAGTACGCGAGACCGAAGTATAGTTCGAACGGGATGGATATGTACGCAGCCTTTTGGCTAAGTTGTGCGGAGTATCGCGCACCTAGACCTTCTGGTGCGAACGAGTTTAAGAGCGAGACCGACTATCGTTCGGACGAGAATAAGTGAGACTTAGAACATATGTTGATAGAGACACTATTTGACCAACGCTAAAGCGAGCACGAGAAATGGTTCTTAGACTTTGAGGAATGGACGAACGCGCGATTGAACACAACGATTGGGAATCGAATGATCTTTTGAGGATTTGTAGAATGACTTGACTCCGAGTGGTGTATGTGATAGCTTCGAAGAAGGAAAAGAACGAGTGTCGATGACTAGTCGAATGGCTCGAACCCTGAGTGGTGTATGGACGTTATAGAAATTGTTCGAGCGAGACTAAAGGATTTACGGATAGAACGAGTATGTCGGCAAGCGATGATATCGCGCAAGGCCTTAGAACGAATAACGCTTAGTTGGTTTTGACTTCGATAGTCTCAAACGAGATATCGTTCGGACGAATTAAGAATGCGTAGTACGAATTACGAAACGATCGAATAGAGAGTCGGAACGATAAAACGAATGGAGGTCTTGGTCGAAGAAACATAGAAGATCGTGCATGCGATTTTGAATTTAGTCGAAGGGATTAAAACTTGAGTTAAGGTGAAATACGCATGGACGAGATCGAAGATAGCACGATCGGAAGATAGCGTGCATGGAAAATGTTAGTTTGGAGATACGAGAATGACTAAGGAATTGAAATTGATGTTGCTCGACGAAGAGTTAGCACGCGACAATGTGAATTGAGGAAATTAAGTTGCACGACTTAGAATTTGTTACAAAAGGAAGATCGTCAGGTTATGTACATCATCGATGGTATTGAGGCGTATCAAAGATCGATGTACGATAACTCGGGGGTACTCTGATTCGATGAATGATGATCGTGTTAGAAGTTATTGTTTTGAAGGATGCTACGTTGGAGATACATTTGGAATAAAGAAGGGAAGTGACTTGATTGTTCGGTGATAACCACAACGACAACGATCTTGTCTTATGCGAGCGCAACTCCAACCTCGCACATACGTCACGTCGGATTTGGGACGATCATTTTGCGTGAGCGTTGGCATGGTGATTCATGTCCAGCAGGAATGATCGAACTCAAAATACCTTGACATGGCAATTTTGATTGCTTCGACTTGTGGTTTGAAGCGAAGATAAATTTGAAGATTGTTAGGACTTGCGATTGAAGAATAAGAAAACTTGAGGATTGAGTAGACCCAATCCGCGTATCGAAAATAAGTAAGTCTAGATTCAACGCAAGAGTTACGTCCCGATGAGGACGATTATCCCGCAGAAACGTTGATGTGGTGATTCATGTCCGTCGTGGATAATCAGACTTACGTGAGATCGGGGCGCGACATATTGCAAGGCTAGACGACCTTGTGATCGACCACGTGAAATGGATAGGTAAATTGTATCAAACATACTTGAAGAGATAGACTACGATAATTGCTAGTACGAACGCACGATATTAACATGTCGAGGATTTGGTTGAGGATAACCTATCATAGGATGACATTCCTAACGAGCTCGGACTTGGAACGGAGAATGTGTTGATGCGAATAGGGTGAACGCTGCTTGATGTTTAGAAATTTGAGTGAAGCAAACTTGGGTAGAAACTCTCGTACGAATGAATAAATGGTTTGACCATAGGATTTGGGGCGAGCGTCGTACAACGACCTTGCACGATGAGCCACGGACTTGACTTGTAACTATGACCCTGTGAGACAACCTAGCGGATAGGCGGACGACCCTATGTCGAGTAATTGAACTTGTGCGACTGACCTTACAGTGTCGTCTGGACGGACGATTGACTTGGGGCAACAAGACTTAGAGTAGGACGGAGAACTGGGAGTGTGCGTAAACGACGACGAGATTGGCCCCAAACGAAGGGAATGATAGGAATGAATGATGCGCAAGTAAAGTTGGGATAATGAATTGAATCGTTGATAGGAATATATACTCGATGATGGTACAATACTTGGTCTTGAATCGGACGGAAATTACTTAGACTTGGTCGACCCCGCTAAGAAGAAATCGTATTGATTTCATTGACAAGAGCGCTTGAGAAGCGAATCGAATAATCTCGAGGACCGAGATAAACGATATGTGATACACACATGAGTTCGATTTTAAATCGAAGTTAGCAAAACCATCGGCAAATCGAAACTATCACGGGTAGCTCGTCCGACTTTGCTAGTCGCTAAGCTTGGTTGAAATGTACGTATTCGGGGGACGCCTTGAATGTGTGCATGATCCAAACTCAGCGATATGATGAACTCGAATGCAGCTGCAAGTGGGTATTGAGATGCGCATGAACGAATGAGTGAGTTTGCCTCAGCTTACGTCTCTCGTATTTGATAAGTTACAACGCACCTCGTGCGACCATTTCAGTCCCATGACACGTCAAAACAGCAACCAAACGTATGCGACACGGAACTTGGAAAGGTACCGAGCATGGTTCGATGCCATCGAACGATAAAGCCATTCGATAAAGATTGTCTAAAAAACGTGACGACACGAGTCAAGGAACGGTAGGATGACCTGCACTCAGAAAGTCTCGAGGACGAGACTTGTTTTGAGTGGTGTATTATGTAATGACCCGCTCTGCCCTAGCGGAACGCCGATTCAAACGGGAAGTGCAACGACTCAAATGAGCCGTCGACCCGAAGAGTTAGCATCGACCTGAAGAAGAATCGATGCAAGGCTTACATTGGCCCGTCAAGATGAATCCAGACTTAGACTTTTAAAGGCGCGCTCGGAGTATCGCTCGGCCGATGCGAACATCGCTAAGGTGGGTGGCTCCGATGAACCCGTCTTTGCTTAGCCTAGACACATAACAATACGGACACTATTGCTAGAATCGCTATGCGATAACACCGCGCATGCTAATAAATGACTCAACGCACCTAGCTAAGGGAATAATTCCATCTTGTATGCTTGTATAGAATATAGAAATATGAGAACTCTCGCCACCGCGCTCCACGCTCGTGCTAAGGCACAAGCTTACATTTAAGTTCCCTATGCGTTCGACAATGAAACAATGAATGGATTACAACAATAAAACGGAAAGAATATCAACATAGTCGTTCCGAGTAGAGTATAGCAACATTGAATGATTTTGGGACCGATGGGTCGCCAAGGCGACTCTCGCACGGGGAGTTGCATAATGTGTGAATGAAAGAATGAATGGATAAGTGAATGAATGAACCAACGAATGAATGAATGAATACGTGAATGAATCAATGAACGAACAAACAAGTGAAAGAAAGAAAGAAAAGAAAGAATGAATAAAAGATAAGAAAGAAAGGAATGGTTAGCGACAGGTATGACGGGCACGTACAACGGGGCTCGCTACCCGCGCTGCACGGACGCCAACCTGGTCGATAACGTATTATGGCTAAGGGTTAGCCTACGGCTCGGAGACAGCCGTTAAATTAAAATGACAAACAAAAAGAAAACGAAATGGTCGTGGACAATCCACTAGTATACGGGAGGTGGGAGATATAAGGGATTTCCAGCGGCACGGTCAAAGTGTGAAGGACGTGCCGGTCCGGACGGAAATCAAAAATTGGCTTACGTACAGGCCTGAGTACGGGCTTGGCCACCAGGGGACGTAAGGCCGGGTATTTTAAAAGACTATCATGGTGTACCAAGCCGCACGCCATGATAGGTGAGAAATTATCAAGGGAGAAGACATGTCCAAATTGGCTTATGATGCCAGCGACCGATGCATATAGATTAAGTGGGCTTTGCTGGTGGCAATCCACGTGCAAGTCCTTGCATTGAAATCAAAGTAGTCTAAGTGAACTAAATGAAGTACCTTCTGAACAGGCTTGAATATAACACACCAGATAATCGAGAGTACTTCAGCAAAGGATTTAGAAAATACGCCTACGACGTGCTAGGACCCGAGGCAGGGATACGCCCTTGACATTGAAAGTTCACATGAATCACGTTAAGTTATTTCCTATGAATTGTTGACTAACTTGATTTACTTTGGACAGGGAAGGCCGGACGGTAAGTATGGGTAAGTCGTACATGTATTTCCATGCAACACATTGAAATTGGCAACACGAGATAGGTTATGAAATATGCATGAAACTGATCCTAATGCAAGATTAGAAATACAATGAATGATAGACGGTGCAGGAAAGTAAATAGAACGTGTTTGGTAATGATAGCATTGTAGGCGAGCTAGCCTTCCCACCAGTGCATAACAATGTACTGATAACCCCACAGTCTGCTTACAGGATGTAGGAGACGTCGTCGGGTGCAGAGCTTCCCTTGAACGTGCTAAGGCGCGGAGCTATCTCTGGAGCCTTGGAGCGTTGCAAGGAGCTGGAGCACCATATACAGTACATAATGTATCGGAACATCGCCATGAATCATTCCATGTTGTAAGCCGCTTGGCACACCTTTTATGTTTCAGAGAGAGAGAGAGCTTAAGCGATTTATAATATCGGCCTAGCGCCGCTTGTAAACTTCTTGAATATCAATAAAGAGTTGAATTCGCTTCAATTTGTGTTCATTTACTTTCCGCTGCAAATGGGGACACTCTGTGCAACTCTGTGGCCTAGCTCAAATCGGCCGTTTCTGGACGATAGCCTTGCACGGGCGCACCTAGGCCCGTGCGGCATCACGCCTTAGCGAGGACGATCGCTCCTGCGGGAGCGGGGCGTGACAGACGAGGTGCCCCTAAGAAAAGGGACAAGAGAACAATCAAATGATCGGACAGGAAAGATCAATGAAGTCAAAGGATACCGAAATGTCAAGCTCGAGTCGAGAGTAACGAATCATGAGATCAAGGAGAAACATGTGTGATTGAGACATCCTATAAATTAAAATATCCCACAAGTCTGAAATCAGACCTGCATAGGCCGCCACTAAAACCTTGTCATGTCCCAGAACCAGAATACCGAAGAGCGGGAGAGTGACTCAGCCAGCTACGTATTACGGATAGATGAATACCGTATAATACAATCAATGCTGTCTAAAAGACAAGGGGTGCATACTACGTGAAAGTCTCGCTACGGTCACTCAACATCTATTGTCTCAATCATTCAAACAAGAAACAGTAAGTAGAGAACATATAAGATAAAACAGTAAGGCGACCCAAACGCTTAGTCAAAATGTTCTTGAGATCTGACTGTACAAAACATAGCCAGATGGTATAGCAAGGTGTACACAATCGTTATCAGTTGCAGTCTGACTTAGTTACAATTATGCAAAAGTAAGTACAAGACAATCCGACTCGTGTCCTCCTGCGATCATCCCTCTAGTATTGACCATCTTGGAGGTAGAAGTAAGCTGAGTCTTCGGGAACTAGCTCTAAATTTGGCCATGCAAAACCAGAGAGGTTAGACCTCTAATAGCAAGTACCACAAGAAAGCACGATATGAGAACTAAAACCAGTGATAAGAGTTAAGAATATGATAATAAGTCTCCGTTTGCTACTGGAATTCACACAACATCATGACACTTCAAACCAACTTTCCAACCAAACAAGGACAGAAGTTGACCCGTCATGTCCTGACATTCTGATCATCTCAGTAGTTAACATAGTAGGTTCAATACGCAAACAAATCAATTTAACGGCAATACAACTACTACGGCTTGTTTAATGTCAGTTCCAAGTCATCCTGGAAGTATGCAAATAAGGATTCCTTAGTTCTTACTATGCACAAGCAAGGCTAGTCTACCCAATAATCAATTACGTCAATCATGAATTAGACGAGTCCCAGCGGGACGCCCGTCATCAGTTATACAGTAAATAAATATAAGCAGATACCGCTCCCTTCTAGTGTGACAGATTTACAGTATCTGTGGGAACCAGTCGGCATGTCGGGGCACTAATGGTCCCAAGGATGGCTGCCATGTAAGAACTCGAGAATCTATTCTCTCCATACAATCGTTATTTTATTTAACTTAATAGTCCCTATGTTGATTGAATCCCATGCCGTGGATCATGGTCATTCAGAATAAGTACTTTCGTACGGAGTACGATATTCACAACTCTACAATGATGCCCGTACGGTTAGGTTGTAGGTCTTACATAGCGTAATGCAACAATCAAACCTAGCCACGGAATAATCATGCCTTGACTGTAAAGTACACATGCCGCTTTTGTAGAAAATCAGTTGAAGCCTGCACGTGTCCATATGCCAATGTTCGGGATCGGCTAGTCGATTGCAATGGTTCATAGTTAATATGAGTGTGTCTCATTCAATTTCAATAAGACGACTAGCCAGTCTCTTAGTTCCAACTAGGAACGCATGATCAATCGTTTGTCAAGGTAACAATCATTATCAATTGTGACAAGGCATAAAAGTCAACTAGTATTCAGTATGGTCGAGTCTATAACTCTCAGGGTTAAGTTCCAGTCATTCTGGGTATCCATAAACCAGTCGAGACACCGGACACATTCTACACAATAATATATATTAAAAATATTAACATATCATGATTATATCGAGTTCATGTCAAAAAGACGTAAGGATATAATAGGAGAAATGCCATGCCGACATAAAGTAAATAAAGTATAGAGCAATAGGAACACCGAGGTTGGATTACGCCAAGGCTAATCTATACCATGACTAGTCTACGCCAAAACTTTACGCTAAGGCCACCGGTTTACGCCAAGCTTTACGCTAAGGCAAATACGTGCGTAAAGAAAGTACGCGTGAAGAAGTAACGTTACGCGTAAACTCGTACGCGTAAAAAAATAATATTACGAGTAAACCAAAATCGCGTAAAGGAATTACGCCAAGCCAAGGAGTACGCGTAAAACAGAGCCACGCGTAAAGAACAGTGTTACGCGTAAGACTTATACGCGTAAAAGAATAGAGTTACGCATGAAACACTGTACGTGTAAAGAATAATGTTACGCGTGAAACATTGTACGCGTAAAGAGTCGAGTTACATGTAAAACATTGTATGCGTAAAGGGTCGAGCCACGCGTAAAGGTTGCATGCGTAAAGAGTCAAGTTTACGCACGAATGAATACGCGTAAAGAGTAATACGCCAAGCTAAGTCGACTTGCGTAAAATAGATTCACGCTGAAACGAATGATCGTGGACGTAGAGCTTGATATTACGCGGGCACGTAAAAACGTGGACGTAAAGTTTAATGCCTACGCGAGCACGTATAACGTGAGCGTAAAACTCCTCCCGAACTCCAAATCCCATGGAACCTTCATTCCAAGCAAAAATGGAACTTACATGGGTCAGAATGGCGTATAACACGAATCTCAACAGCTTGGAACGAACGAAACTTGGAAATAAGGAAGTTTTATATATCAAAGCCAATGATATCCAAAAAATAGTAATTTCTAAATCTACTAAAAATGAGACTTCAAAATGCAAAATGCCAAGTTCTAAGCTATCTTAGAATCACGAGAGGAAGATAAATAAATCATAAAAATGGGTTCTCATGTGGAAGCAAGATGTACTTGCCTATGGGTTTGGTAGGTGGAGAGAGTTATGAGGAAGAAGAAGAGTAAATGAGAAGGAAAAGTAATGAAGAGAGAGAAAGGGTTGGGGCTTTAAATGAAGATGTGGTAGGTGGGGAGTTGGGTTCGATTCATGATGAACCATCAAAAATTCGGAAACAAACCAACCCAAGCCGAACCCAAGAGCAAAACTAAAGCAGAAAATAAAATACAGAAAAATAATTAGCAAAAAATTAAAGGAATTAAATACAGAACAAATTCATGATAAATATTAAATAAATACATTCAAGCAGTACACGTATTAAAATACGTATTCTGGGAACGGGGAGTTACAGGGACGCTAAATCGGGAGTACGGTTTTGGGAAAAATGAATCGTTTTATGAGTTGGAGAAAAATGATAATGTCGTTCAATACTGTCCGCGCTATACAAAACTGTTTGCACATATTAAACTGTTCACGCATTGACATGGTCATGGACAGCTTGTGTACAAGTTGATTTTCCTCGAATCGGTATCCGGGGCATAGGAATCGAATCGACCTAGGGGGAATGAATAATCGTGCTTCGGCACTGATACATTGTGGGACCGTCAATCAAGCTTGCAACCTAGACTGAACGGGACAAAATGCTGTTGAGATAGTCCCACGTGATGTGTAACATCAATGACCGCGCATATAAGATAGTAGCATGCTCACCTATTGTTTTATGCATGTGTAAATATTATCTCTGTTTTCATGCAGGGACGAGCATGGCCGTGGTAAGAAATACGATAAAGTGCTATGTTTCACTGTATGCTTTATTACTCAAATATGGCTATCGAATATGAACTGAATTCATTTAGTTCTAATAGAAAGACAACTCTAAAGCATGCCTACCCTAACAATCAGAGTCGGTTTAGACGAGTGGGTTCGTCTCATCCACTTAGCAAGTGTGCTAATCCCCTCCCCCAATTTCCCCATGTACGACAGGCGCTCAAAACTAAACTGAACCTGAAGTACGGAGAGGCATTTTAAAGCTCTTCCTATGCTGAAGTATTTTGAAGCCAATTCAATCGACGGCTTATGTATAAAGGGGCGAATGTATGGAACGGCAAGCATTAGTTCAGGCAACTTGTCGAGTGTATTTCTTTCTGTTTTCAATCAATGTAGCCGCAACGTCATCCAATGTAATTACGACTTGCACTTCGTTGCAAGCTATGAATGAAAAGCATTTCTATCTTCCTATACTGCGTCTTATATTCTGATATGATTTGTGAAGTTTCAACTTGGCATATTAATATGAAAAGCAACGTAACGTTCTTGCCTTGTATGAGTGCAATTCCAGACTCATACGGCATCACGCCTTAGCGAGGACGATCGAATCGGCAAAGTAACACCGGGGACGAACGGTTTGTCGACTCGGGGAGTGACAAATTGGTATCAGAGCACAGTTATGTTTCCTCAGATTTTCGAAAGATGTTTTATTATTGGAATGTCCGTTGCGATGGCTCGATTGAATGCTTGTCGACATGCTGCATGAAATACAAGTTCTATACAGGTACGCCCGTAGATATTTTTGAAAAATACTAACGGGTTTACTTTGTTTTGTAGGAATGACTAAGAAAAATAACAATACCGGCACAACAACCCAAACCGTAGATAGTACGTCGAGCACAAAGAGTGGCCCTAACGAGGCGACTATGGAGAAAATGCTACAGTTGATGGAACTGCAGCAGCAACAGCTTCAAATACAATTCAAAGCCCAATTTGATGCGCAGCAGAAGCAGATGAACGCCCTGACTCAGATAGTGAGCAGGATGGCGGGCAATACCAAGGCAATGGAAGTAGTACCCGAGGAGAAGCAAGGTGATTAAGATGAAGACGAGGAAGAAGAAGCTCAACCGCAAACGATAAATTCTTCTTCCTTGTTCAAGGCAAAGGAGTTCCGCAAAATGAATCCACCGAAATTCAACGGTCGAGCAGAGCCTGATGTGATCGTGGGGTGGCTCGCGGAGATTGAGGGCCTATTTAATCTGCTTAGCATTGAAGGGTCCCAGAGGCTAACTTGTGCGGCATTACAGCTGCAACTGAGGGCTTACGACTGGTGGGTAGTGTCACGACCCGCACCCGATTTTCGGACGCGAGTTCTTGAGCAAGCTAGCTACGTGTCGAGCGAACTCCAGCCCGACTCGAGTACATATAAGCTTTCCAGAGTAGGGTATCATGTCTAATCTAAACTATATCTCAATCCATAGAAATCATATAAACAAGAATGAACAAGTATGGGTTATGGTCTGCAGCCCATTAGCATATTGTTCGATTAGACTCCAAGAATGATATAAGTCTATAAATAAGCAGAGTATATCATGGTATGGAATATAAAGCACGAGAGGATAATAAAAAAATATTACAAGCAAATACTGGTATCATACATCGTAATCCTCTACCATCCCGCTCTGCTAACTAACTCCATGCAGTCGCTAAACATGAAGAGATCATCAGGTCCTCAGAGGACTAGCAAGATACATAAAACATGCCTATCTAACAGTTTAATCATGCAATAATATAACCAAGGTATAAACAGGAACTAGACATGAGACTGACATGTGGCTACTGACAGGTAGCTATGAACACGGATACGGGATCAAGTATGCAAAAATGAACTGTTGGAAGATCAATGGAATACCAATCCTCGCCCCGAATGTGGACTCGCAGGTCAGTTTCAAGACAAGTCACCCTCGCCCTGTGTGTGGACTCGCAGGTGCAAACGAACAACCCTCGCCCCGTGTGTGGACTCGTAGGTTGTGGGAAAGATAAAGGAATAGCAGTTCACTCACACATACTTGCAGACACGACTCAGTCAAGATACAGGTGAAGACACGGTATAACTCAGTCATGATAAAGGTAAGGACTACTCTAGCATGAACCATAATGTGAATCAAGCCTGGTGTAACTATGCTATCAAGTCATGAAATACTGATATACAAGCAAGACAATAAACTAGTAAATATGGTATCGTATAAATCTATAGTAGCTAAGGTAACTAAATATAACATACTAAAATAGATGAACTATAAGCATGAAAACAAACTGTAGGAGGAGGCAAGGTACACTTGCCTGGTGGTAGCACGAAGAACCAATAAGATACCGTCAACTAGTATGCCATAAAGTCCAAAATCCACAAATGTCTCCGAAAGCTGAAACAGACATTGCCAACATTCTCAGAATAGTCAAATTAGCTATGATTGCCTATCCTTAAGTCCAATTCTGGACATAGGGACAAAACGGTCATTTCGGGCAACTACATGTCTACGGATTTGTCTACGGACCTGTTGTTTTGATGATACGAACCCAAAGGTATGTCAAATTTTGGATTCCGGTAGGCTGTGCATAAAATTGCCCGTTAAGTCGGACCGTGAGGCCCGCAAAACGACGGTCCAATCAACTATCTCAGAATTGGACCAAACTTGGCATACATGATCAGCAAAACAATACGGTCCTGTTGGCGTAAGTTTCGTCTCGATCTGACGAACGTGCACAAAGTAATTGGAAAACTTGCACAGAGGTCGATACGGTAAATTTCGACGGATATGCATCAAATTCGTCGTACACACGCGACCAATTTGAATTTTGTCAAAGCCCACACGACCACGAAGTCGTTACGCACCTTTCGATGCTTTCGGTTCGCGACCATGTCGCCCGGATTGGCGGAAGGCACGTCGTATCGAAGGTTTTCTAGATTTTCGGAAACTGTTTTAACAGTTTTTCCTCGGTTTTTAAACTGATTTAATTTACTGGATACAAGACTACAAATTAAACTAATAATGGGGTTTACATCTCAGTTATATTGTCTTCAATTCTATTCAAATGGTTCTCGAAATTGTTCGAGGACCCGATAGAAATCGGCCTTCTAAATCGAGGATCTGGGACAGAATAACCGTTCTGTTTTGGCAGGTTTTCGTCGATCTTCGGGCTTGTTTTTCGATGCACATGACGCAAAACAAATCGAAATATTTGAAGGGAATGGGAGTGGGTTATGTTGTCGACATACCAGAGAAATCGGCACGCAAAATGATCGATCGTGGCGGCGAAAAACTACTCGTGAAGTCTGTGCTTCACTGCAAGTGCGGCTGTCCTTTCCCGCGCATGTGCGCGCGTTCCAGCGCTCGGCCGGCTGGCTCCGGCGCACGGCGGCGGCGCACGGCCGCTGGGCGGTCGCCAGGGAGTCAGGGGTGGTGGCACGGTATGAAGTAGTTAGGGTTTTCAGTTCTCGAGCAAATATATACCTATTTCTACGCGAGTTCTTCCCCCCTTCGGGTTCGACTGCTGGGGAGACTTGAAGTCTCGGCCTGGGTGTGGGGATTAGCTCGGTTTGGGGGCTCAGCTCGTGGGCTGAGGGGTTTGTATGGGCTGTTGTTTAGCCGACTGGGTTTGGGCTGGCCCACTGTTGGGCTGGGATTATACTACTGCTGCTGCTTGTAGCTAATGCCTATACATTTATATATGTATTTACTCACACACCTTATATATACTCTATATATTTATACTACACATAAATACATATATTATATATATTTGTATATACATACACATACGTATATAATATATTTATATATACAAATGCACACATATGTAATATATATATATATATATATATATATATATATATATATATATATATATATATATATTTAAAATATATATATATATATATATATATATATATATATATATATATATATATATATATATTTAAAATATATATATATATATATATATATATATATATATATATATATATTCTTAAATATATATTCTTAAATATAATATGCACGTATATAAAAAATTAGTATATATAAAGGTGAAAATGAATTATGAATGTGTACACATATATTTATCAAAAATGCATCAATAAATAATATAAAAGTATCTATCCAATTTCTAAAAATAGAATATCGATTAAGTGACAATAAAATATATTTATTTAATCGCCACAAAATAATGAAATAATCAAATGGTGGTTTGGTGAATCCATACTATTCACCTTTATCCGGGTCCAAAAAATTGTTCAATTATTGTAAGACATTATTTAATAATAATAATACCTATAATCTACCTATAACAAATATTTAGAAAATAATTGCCAATTTCTAAAAATATATACAAAATGTTTGCATTTACCAAACATGTCTACAAGGCCGTATTTGGTCCCACTACATGCCTACATGGGCTTGAATTTGGTTCGGCCCAGTTCGGACTAACTTAGTTCAACCGGGTTCCTACAAAGTCAATAAATCTAATAATAATTAATTAAACTTATTTATAATGGTCATGTCACAACTTGGCCTGGTTTTCCTAGTTAGGACACTCCTATGGCTTTACATTTCCCTACCATGGCTAAACACTAGTCAAAGCACGCTACTGCACTATCCGTGCCATGATTTCTAGCCGTCTTGTACTTCAAAACTCCATCATGGCTAAAGTCATCTACCGTAATAATTAACTAAATGATTATTTATAAAATATAAAAATCACCACTTAAATCAAATAAATAAATAAAAAATTTCAAAAAAATTTCCGGGAAGGGGAGCTGAAGTATTTTGAAGCTCTTCATATGCTGAAGTATTTTAAAGCCAATTCATTCGACGGCTTATGTATAAAGGGGCGAATGTATGGAACGGCAAGCGTTAGTTCAGGCAACTTGTCGAGTGTATTTCTTTCTGTTTTCAATCAATGTAGCCACAACGGCATCCAATGTAATTACGACTTACACTTCGTTGCAAGCTATGAATGAAAAGCATTTCTATCTTCCTATACTGCGTCTTATATTCTGATGTGATTTGTGAAGTTTCAACTTGGCGTATTAATATGAAAAGCAACGTAACGTTCTTGCCTTGTACGAGTACAATTCCAGACTCGTACGGCATCACGCCTTAGCGAGGACGATCAAATCGGTAAAGTAACACCGGGGACGAACGGTTTGTCGACTCGGGGCGTGACAGCACATGAATCTCACTACATCCGAACCGCACTCATATTTATTCCTCTACATGAAATTAAATGTGCTTCTTCCGTTGCTCGAACCTGCAAACTCTTGGAAGGATGTGGCTCATTCTAACCATTTGAGCTAGAGGTCATATATATATATATATATATATATATATATATATATATATATATATATATATATATATATATATATATATATATATATATATATATATATATATATAATGTATTTTATATTATTAAGAAGAACAAACCATTCACTCTTGATTTTATACCGTTTTCATATGTAATTATCCAAATATTATGTTCAATTTAATGAACGATTTTAACTAGTAAACTTAGGTAAGGCTTTATTTGGGGAAAAAAAACTTCCTCGTTGAAACCTTAAAACTTTTCATATTATATAGTACTAATATATATGTACATTGCACGTATTTCATAGATTATTATTGAATAATGCTATGTGGACACACTTGTCTTGGCACATTCTATAGTCACACTGATGTGGCAGTGCATTATTGGTTGTCAAAGAAAGTCCTAAAAGAGAGTGTGTAAAAAAAATGTGTCCATATAGCGTTGCTCATTATTATTAGGAAGACTAGAATAAAGTTGTTGTAATTAGTCTAGTCTTTATTAAGAACTTATGAAGACTAAATGTCACGTCCCGATTCGTAGAGTCATTTATTCATATTTTTTATCTTTTGGAATCGATCGTCCTCGTTTGGGCGTGATGTCGTACAAGTCTGGTATTGCACTTGTACAAGGCAAAGATGGTACATAATTGATTATCTTCAAATAGGAACACATCACAGCGGCAGAAGCAGATAAATTGAAGTTAATGAGGACAATCTTTCTCATTGAATAAAAATACCTCACTTCTTTACAGCAGCGGAGATAAAAGGATAACTTGAAGTCACACAGCGATATATAAAACTTTATTCTTTTTATTGATAATTGAAGAAGAGTACAAGACTCGTATTGGATTACAATGCTTACAACACTTCCCACTTTACATGAAAGCCAACTGAACAATGCTATAAAGCATACATTTGATACTTGGATACATTGGATTACAACTCGATATACCGACTTGGCTTACAACTAACTGGTACAACTGATTACAATGTTACATACATTATGCCCTTTATAAACATAAGACATCATCTTGTACAAGGAGAGCTTCTGTATGCCCAACAATCTTCGATGCCGCAGGACCAGTCAAGCCAATCTTCATGTACAGAACATCCCAAGCACGAGCACCTGCCCACAAAACATGGGTCAGTACATCATCTATGTACTGGCGAGCAGAATCCAACCCACTCGCCTAAACCAACACTAACTGGTCAATTTTAGCAAAGATTTAATAGAATAATCTTTCTACTTGGGGCTTAGCATCAGTTTACAGTTCATGGGCAATAATCATAATGAAGCATGTAAACTTGTTATCTCCTTTCTTATGTAAAGACAACAATAAAACATACTTGGTGTTATCAAGTCATAACAGTGTACATTAGAGGCATCTTTTAAGCGTCGTTGAGTTAACATTAGCCAAACATGTTATAGGTATTCTTTTAGCAAGGCAACACTCCAGCATATTGCATTTAACATGTTGAGCATGTTATAGAGTTCTCATTTAAAGACAACATCATAACATCGTCATGTTTAACATGATTAAGCAGACTATCACTACCAAAATATGTTAAATTAGCGACGCCAGTTAAAAACGTCGCTATATTTTGTGTCTTTAGCGACGTATGTAAATGACGTCGTTGAACGTCACTATCAGCTACGTTGAGCGACTATTAGCGACTGTAATTATAGTTTGGAAAGAACAAGTCGCTATGTAGTCGCAAAACGTCGTTGATGTATTTTATTCAGCGACGTTTGGCGACATTTAATCATTTTTTTTGCAATCCTATTACTGAACAGCGACGTCTAGCGACGTCTCACTTAGACGTCGCTAAAAACTTTTATTTAGGATTCTGGAAACCCGATCGATTTCATTTTATTTTCCAAATTTTTATTCTCCCACCGAGCGCTCGTTTCTCTTCCCCTCCCCCTCTCGTCTCCGGTGACTGCTCTCCCCCGACGAGCTCCTCCCCTCCGGCGAGGCCTCCCTCCGACGACCCCTTCCTCCGGCGTTGCCTCCCCCCGACGACCGCTCCCTCTCGATTCTCTCCCCCTCCCTCCGACGTTCCCTCCCTCTCTCTCGTCTCCGGTGAGGCCTCCCCCCGACGACCCCTCCCTCCGGCGTTGCCTCCCCCCCGACAACCGTTCCTTCTTATTTCTCTCCCCCTTACTCCGGCGTTGCCTCTGTAGTGCCCTGTCCTGCTCAGTCAATCGGAGGAATCAAAATGCCGACGGCGTTTGGACTTGGCCTTACAACGGCGACTCGAAGACATCACTCGGTCAAGGCGTCCGCTTGCTCAGGTGGGGCAGTTTCGGTGAACTTGCCTCATCTTAGCCTTCACATAATAAATTGCATGTTTTTAACTTGCACAAGTAGGCTTGATAATAAAAGAGACGAATTCACATAGCTAAAGGAAATAATCCCGACGGGTCGAATTGAGTTAGAATATGGAAAGGTCCAACGGTCGTCTTAGAGTTGGTGCACGGCGTGCTTTGAAAATGACACTCGATCCTTCGTCCCGTGGCTTGGGAGAAGGAAAGTTGGTACTCGCCGTAAAGCTAAGAGTTAGCCAAATTCATAGGCGTCGCGGGCACAAATGCTTCATAAAACATGCACGATCTCATCGCCCAAGGCGTAGCATAGCCTCTGCTCGTCCAACGGGTTAAGTTGTATTGCACGGCTTGCGGCATAAGTCTAGACACCCCAAATAACTTGGTGGTTCAAGTCGTTCGCGTGCATGGCACGTTCCCACGACGCAAGGCTTAACGCAGCCTTTACTCGTCAAGTTGTTGCAAAAGTAAGTTAGGCAAGTTACGCTAAGCTATCAGGAGTAGTAGCAAGCACGACCCTACGAGTTCTACGGCTGGGTGTATCCACATAGTCTTACAGTCTCAAGGCCCGTCATATAGAGTATTACTTGGGCGGTGGTGTCGCATAGGCTTAAGGAACGATGCACGGACATAGTGTTTAAGGCATGAACCACGGTTGATTCAATGAGTTTTGGAGAAAGGATTATCGAATAGGCATTGAGTCGAATGAAATGATATGGTAACATGGAAAGAACGCTCGCGGCTACAGGTCGGCGAGGCGGTCTTAGAAGAAAGAAGAACGCTCGCGGCTACAGGTCGGCGAGGCGGTCTCAGAAGAAAAGAAGTATGCTCGCGGCTACAGGTCGGCGAGACCTCGCGGCTATAGGTCGGCGGGGCGGTCTCAGAAGAAAGAAGTAGCATGACTGTGTGAGACGTCAGTTTGAGTCGAGTCTTGCATGGTCATGGACAACTTGTCGACAAGGTGGGTCGTTTCCCTATACGGCAACCCGGTGTCACGCCCCAGAACCAGAATACTGGAGAGCGAGGGCGAACATAGCCAGCTACGTATATTGAAATAGAATACATCTCAACTATACGGTCTCGGCTGTCTAGATATGAGGGTTTACTACAAGCCAACGGTCTCTTATGGTCAAGCCTATTGTCTCAATCTTAAGCAAGTAATATGATCACAAGATGTTTGACCACCAAATATACAATAAAAGGCGTCCCAAATATTACATATCAGATGATCATGAAGCTAGTCATACAAAATGCAAGGACTAGCAAGAGTTAAGTCATACATGATCAACCCTAGGATTTGTTAATCATGTTTACAGCCCGTAGGCAGACAATAAGTAAAAGTGCATCGAGCTAACAGGTGCTCGTCGGCTAAACGCCTCAAAAGAATAATTTACAATAGAGTGAGCAAAACAAAATAGAAAACCCACTCGTAGCCCGGGTTCCTTCTAGTCGCCACCATCGGGCTGGAGGTTCGGTAGATCCTCGGGTGCTGCTCCGAAATCTGGCCACACAAAACCAGCTGGGTCAAACCCCAGAAAGAGCAAGTGCCACAAGGGAGGCCACGAAATAAGAACAAAAGCCAGCAATATCAGAACATAAGAAAATAAAAGAAAAGTACAGGTAATTAAAGCACATCAGGGTAATAAACGACAAGGGACGTAGAACCATTCCGGGAGCTAGGTTACAACCCGTAAACCAAACAAGGACCGGGGTTGTAACCCTTCGCCTGAATAGCTCCTTGTCTCTACCCAATTATTGTTACAGCAAGTAAAACAATCATGTTCGGGAGTACCAGGGTACAGGGACTAGACAAGACTTAGACAGGACTAGACATCATCCATTCACAAGCGGCCAAGCAATTATTACGGCTTACTACTTTAACTAACTAGGGTTATCACAAGCCTAATTACTAACAAGATGCAAGTGAGAAATTCCCAGTCCCAAGCCCTGCAGACCATCCAGTTATCCTTCCGCGGGTTGAGAGTATAGTTGGGTACATCGCCCCGGAGACGATATACCCTTAGGTGACTTAGAGGGTGCAACACATGACAGTGCGCTGGAAATGTGCTCTACTCGTCGGCAAGCTACAAGTCCAATTAAGAGCGCCCAGATAACGAGATTGCCTGTGACTGAAAATTCTCCATAAAGTATAGTTTGATCTAGTCATTAGCCTAATCCAGATTCAGTATGAATCCCTGACCGTGGGAACCAGGGAGTCACGTCCTAGACATGATGCAAGACAAGACAAGTGGATTGCACAAGCAAGCAAGCAGGAACACCCACGGTGTCAAGTTGATTATACGAGTCAAGTTAGCCGTCGCAACAGCATCAAGTCGAGTCAGGTTACATGTTACAAGTTATAAGTCAAGTCGAGTCAAGTCAAGTTACAAGTCAAGTTGCAAGTTACAAGTCAAGTCGAGTCAAGTCAAGTTACAAGTCAAGTTGCAAGTTACAAGTCAAGTCGAGTCAAGTTACAAGTCAAGTTGCAAGTTACAAGTTAAATCAGTGCGCCGCCACGGACCACTATCAAGTTATCAGGTTACAGAGATTAATCATGAATCACAGAAAACCACGAAAATCGTACTAGTCATGGCAATTACTAAAAATCGTGCCAAGTCGTGTTGGGTCAAGATAGTCGTGTTGTGTGGAACAAAATCTCAAAACCCAATCCACAAAAGAGGGGCCAAGTCCAATAATTAAAACCAAATCATCATGGGCCAGTGGGTTGCACAGGGGTGGATGGCACAGGAAATGGTTGGCGCAGGCAATGGATTGCGCGGGAGCCAACTGCGCAGGGGTCAATTGCGCAGGAGTCAATTGTGCAGGATTCAATTGCGCAGGGTTCAATTGCGCAGGGTTCAATTGTGCAGGGTTCAATTGCGCAGGGGTCAATGGCGCAGGGTGGCGCACGCAATCGGGCAGCGGCCAAGGCTGCGCGGTCGACGCTACGCTAAAAAGAGCAGGCCGAGTGGAGGATCCGCGGTCCAGCACTGCGCTAAAGAGCGCAGGCTGCAGTCTGCTACTCCAGGCCGAGAGGAACACCAAAAATTTAAATTTTCATATCTTTGTCAAATCAAAGCCAAATCTAGATTTTCAAAGGTCTAACTTGAGTAAAATTGAATTCTCTTCCACATGGAAGCATCAAAACCCACAAAAATCCAACCAAAATAGATCAAAACCATGTAAATCCGAAAATAGTTAAAACCTAGATCTATAACAATAGAGACTCCAAATCACAAAATGTCAAGCACTAATGTTGATCACCATGGCCTAATCTAGCTAATGAACAAATAAAATATAATTCTCATGTGGTGGCAAGGTGCACTTGCCTATGGGTGGAGTGTTGTGTAGAGAAAGGAAGAAGAAGAAGAAATTAATGGAGGGAAGTAATGAGGAGAGGGAGTGTTAGGTGGGGATAATAAAGAGGGTGGGTTGTGGTGGAATGAGGGTTGAACAAAGGCTAAGGTGTTCCAATACATGTTAAACCAAACCGAACCAAACCAATTCTCCTCCACAAAATAAAACCAAGCCAGGTAAAACCCAATTACGAGAAATCCAAAATCCGCAAGTCAAGTCAATTACAAGTACAGGCCAAAATCCGAGAAAATAAAATACAGGTCTGAAATACATGCAAGCTTGACAAAATACGTATTCGGAATATGGGTGTTACAACTCTACCCACCTTAAAAGAATTCCGTCCTCGAAATTTAATTAAGAGGCTAGAGGGACAAGGACAAGCTATATTAATCACATGCAAGCTATAACCAAGCAAGCAATCAGACAATCATACACGCAAGCAAGGGATGGAAAATATAAGGCATAAGGAAGACATTATACCTTACGAGTCAAACAGGTAAGGATATCGCAATCGGATATCATCCTCATGCTCCCACGTTGACTCACCTAGAGAGTGATGACCTCAAGCAACACGGACTAAGTTAATAGTCTTGTTCTTGAGTATCTTCTCTCTCCGGTCCAATATAGACACGGGCCTCTCCTTATACGAAAAGGTTGGTACCAATAACCATTTTCGAATGATGTAGGACATGGCTCGGGTCCGGGATATACCGTGGTAATTGGGATACATGGAACATGACATGTGTCCCGCATAACGACAGCAGAAAGCAAGACAATAGGACACAAATACCTCTCTGCCGATCCTGGATCTGGGCCTGAGCCAGGGCGAACTGCTGAGGCCTCTGCTGCTGGAAGGCCTGGGCCTGAGGCGGCAATGGCCTCTGAGGCTAATACTGCTGCTGTACTGGTGCCGGTGCTGGTCCCCTTACCGAGGGACTAGTTTGAACCGATGATGAACTGGCCCTATTCGGACAGGACCCTATCTTGTGGTCCGGTACCCCACAAGCCAAACACAATCCCTGAGCTCTACGACACTCTGAAACAACGTGTCCTGGCTTCCCACAATGAGTGCAGCCCATTGCGGAAGACTGCTTCTGCTTCTGTTGCTGAGGGAACGTGATCGATGTCACTGAGGCCGCCTGCCTCGGAGTTTCAATTGTCAAAGCCCTGACTGCTGGAGCTGGAGCCGATGATTGGTGCATCTGACTGTGAGACCGCTTCCTACCTCCGGTCCTATCCACGATCCTCTGGGAGGTGTACTCATGCCTCCTAGCTGCTCTTAAAACCGCATCGAACGTCTGGTGCTCGAACTGCTCAACTGCCAACAAGATCTCCAAATGCAGTCCTTGTTCGAACCGCTGGGCCCTATCAAACTCGGTTGCCACCAAGGTGGGGGCAAACCTGCTGAGTCTAGAAAACTCAGATGCATAGATGTCGACCGTTCTGCCTCCTTGCTTCAAGTTGGTAAATCTCGTCTGCAAGTCATACCGGGCCACAGTATCGAAATACTTCGTCTGGAATCTCTCTCTAAACACTGCCCAAGCAATGGGTGCTAATAATCCCATGGCTTGAGTCACCCACCAACTGCGAGCTAAGTCCAGCAACTGCAGGCGTACCACCGCCACCTTCTCATTCTCAGGTGTCCTGGCTGCTTCCAGAATCTCCTCGGTATCCTGAAGCCAAGCGTCCACGGCAATCGCATCATCGCTGCCGTCAAAGAAGGGAGGGTTCAGGCGCTTGAAGCTGTTGGCCGCGCTGTTCCCTGGATAACCGCCTCTGGTTAAAGCATCTGCCACTGCCTGGTGCAAGGCATCTCCTCTGCGATCCTGAGAAGTTATCAAGGCTCTGATGAGACCAACCAAGGTTCCATCGTCCGGCTCAACAGGCTGAACGGGCTGAACTGGGGGCTCTCCTCCAGGAGGTATAACTCGGGAGGCGACTCCGGAGTGCTGGGCTTGATCTCCAGGTTGCTGGTCCACGGGAGGTGCTCCACCTTGCTGATCGGCGGGGTCAGGTACAGTACCGCTAAAAAAAACGACACAGGAAAAACAATAAGGAAGGACCAGGACAGATCAATGATACAAGCACACGATCAGGACAAGAATCCAGAGATGTAGAGGATATGAATGAAGATCAAGGACGAGTACTGATTGAGACATCTATTAGGTAAACCCTCATATTTCTTGATTGACAAGACCTGCATGGGCCACCACTTAAACCATGTCACGCCCCAGAACCAGAATACTGGAGAGCGGGGGCGTACATAGCCAGCTACGTATATTGAAATAGAATACATCACAACTATACGGTCACGGCTGTCTAGATATGAGGGTTTACTACAAGCCAACGGTCTCTTATGGTCAAGCCTATTGTCTCAATCTCAAGCAAGTAATATGATCACAAGATGTTTGACCACCAAATATACAATAAAAGGCGTCCCAAATATTACATATCAGCTGATCATGAAGCTAGTCGTACAAAATACAAGGACTAGTAAGAGTTAAGTCATACATGATCAACCCTAGGATTTGTTAATCATGTTTACAGCCCGTAGACAGACAATAAGTAAAGGTGCATCGAGCTAACAGGTGCTCGTCGGCTAAACGCCTCAAAAGAATAATTTACAATAGAGTGAGCGAAACAAAATAGAAAACCCACTCGTAGCCCGGGTTCCTTCTAGTCGCCACCATCGGGCTGGAGGTTCGGTAGATCCTCGGGTGCTGCTCCGAAATCTGGCCACACAAAACCAGCTGGGTCAAACCCCAGAAAGAGCAAGTGCCACAAGGGAGGCCACGAAATAAGAATAAAAGCCAGGAATATCAGAACATAAGAAAATAAAAGAAAAGTACAGGTAATTAAAGCACATCAGGGCAATAAACGACTAGGGACGTAGAACCATTCCAGGAGCCAGGTTACAACCCGTAAACCAAACAAGGACCGGGGTTGTAACCCTTCGCCTGAATAGCTCCTTATCTCTACCCAATTATTGTTACAGCAAGTAAAACAATCATGTTCGGGAGTACCAGGGTACAGGAACTAGACAAGACTTAGACATGGCTAGACATCATCCAGTCACAAGCGGCCAAGCAATTATTACGGCTTACTACTTTAACTAACTAGGGTTATCACAAGCCTAATTACTAACAAGATGCAAGTGAGAAATTCCCAGTCCCAACTTCGAGAAGCTTTCACACACCATTTGCCGTTGTGCATGTAGATACCCTGTTAAATTCTGTTCTGTCTAAGGCACAAAAAAGAGCATTAATGGCACGTGCATCAAGACTGGCCTTTTTCTTTTCTTCCTCTGTATAACTGCTTTGGGGTTTTTCAACCAAAACTCCCTCGACATTTATACGAGGTGGCTTCTGATAGCCATCAAGAACAATAGCCCATAAGTCAAAATCAAGAGATTTCAAGAAGAAACTCATCCGTATTTTCCAATAAGTGTAGTTAGTACCATCAAACAGAGAGGGTCTGTTTGTGGCCTGACCTTCACTTGTGAATTTCATAGTAGCCATGTGATGTGCTGTGATCTAATAAATAATGAATAAATAATAGCACTGTTACCTCGCTTTACCTGTAACACCCGCTCTGATACCAATTGTAGGAACGATATAGTAAAGCGTAATACTCTAGAGGGGGGGTGAATAGAGTTGGCAGCGGAATAATGCTAAATAAAAATGTTAGTAACACAATCACAGTATATAATCACAATTGAAATAATGTAAAGGCAGAGTTCAGAAAGCAAACGCAAAGACAGCGATGTATACTGGTATCCCTCTGTTGAGGACTAATCCAGTCGGTAGAACTCTTGCTACCAGTTGAATCCACAATAAGAAAAACCGCAAGTTTTCTTACGAAGTCCTTGCAACTTCTACAATACGAGCTTTGATACGAAGAACTCGTCCAACTTCAAATGTGAAGAGGTATTCTTCAATCAAGCCTTCTGATTACAATCTCTCAGAAACTTCTAGACCGTACCGCACTGGCAAATCGACTAGAGGATTGTAACTGGCTTGGGATCTGAAAATGAAAGCTCTAGAAAACTCTTTGGAAGGCAGAAAGTTTTTTAGATAGAGAGAAGATTGAAAGTGAATGAGTGAATTGAAATGATCGAAATCCATCTCTATTTATAGGAATTCTAAAGGGAGAACTCTGTCAGAATTCGGGCAGAATTCGGGCAGAACTCGATGAGCAAATCTCGGTCAAATCCGCAACTGCAGGAGGACCAAGTTCCAGAGAATTCAAAAATCAAACGGCCACCAACCGAACTCTGGCCGAACTCTGGCCGAGTTTTGTCAGGGTTAGGTTAGGGTTTTTAAAACAAATTTTTGGTGATTTTTGAAAACCTTTTTGAAAACCTTTTTGTAAACATTTTGATAGGTCATTTTAAAAACATTTTGAACTATTTGGGAGTAGCCTATTTGCCAGTACGACTCGGTGTACAATGTATTACTAGACTCAAATAAAGTGAAAAATTATATTGCATAGGAAGTACAGACTCAAGTAGGCAAACAGATCTTCAGTCTTGAACGGAGTGAATATCCAATCTTGCTTATGTCCAAGGAGCTGAGATGTCCCAACAAGCTTCGTATATCCAGACAGAGTTTTGATCAATTATTAAAATCAGGTTGACGATGACCAATAGGCCAACAATCTCCCCCATTTTGATAATTGACAAACTATGAATGATATAACATTAAGCTAGTTTAAGCTTGTTCAAAAATATCAAAAAGTAGAAATTGTTCATAACCTGTATTTAACTCAAAAAAAATGTTAGATCATTTTTAATTTTCTCCCCCTTTGTCACTTAGCAAAATAATTGCACAGGAGAAGGCTCCCCCACATTAAATGTAGAAGGCTCCCCCGCAATCAATGCATAAGTAACAAATAGCGAGAAAATAAAAGAAATATAATATAAAAATTAGAGATATAGCATCACAGGAATGTAAAGTGTCTACAAATTATCATCACAGGCATGTATTGCTTCAAAACATAAAAGAAATCTCAGGCATGCTATTTCACAGACAGTTTAAAATGGAGAAGCAGTATAAAGAGATAGTGCTTAAACAAAATACTGAAATAAACTGAGATGTCATAAATGAAACATTAAAAACATGTCCATGAAGATAAAAAATACTGATAGCAAACTACAAAGTACTGATAAAAAGTAAATGATAAAAACTTGGAATGTCGGTACATTTCCAAGTATACAATAGAATATCACTAATAATCAAATCAGATCTCATCATCACTATCCTCATCAATATCATCAGCAGCGTGGCCAGCATGACCGGAAGTACCAGCACCAGAAGTACCAGCGCCAGTAGGATGAGTAGGGGCGCCAGCATAGAACTCACCAACGTAATCTCGAGGTGCACGATACCAGTCATAGGCGTTACCTGGCTGGAAGTAGACATGAACAGCCTCATCCTCACAGCGGTAACCCAAAAAAGCTGGATCACGAGGGATGGAAGCAGCAGAGTGACCAGTCTGGGCAAAACGCAGATCGGCCAAGGAGTTTGCCATCGCCTGGTAACGGGTGACATCGCGGAACTCTCGCTCGCGAGCCATGTCCGTCATCGAGACGTGCAAAGCTGATAAATGCTGATGTATGCCCGCAAAAGTCATGGCATACGGCAGATGTGGTAAAGATGGTACAGTAGGAGGAGCAGGAGGTGGAGCTGAAGCAGTCCGGCTGCGACGAGAAAGCTGGAGTAACTTGGGCTCAGAGTCCTGAGTACAAGTCGATAGATCGATCTCGAATCGCTGAAAGATACGAGGGAGAATCATCGCGTAAGAGAGATTTCGATCTCTAGCACGACAACGTCCCATCATCTGAATGATTGTCTTAGGGGCGGAAAAAGGAATCCCCTTAAGAATATGGTACATGGCGGACAGCTCAAGCGAAGTCACATCATCCTTGGAAGTGGATTTTGGAAGAAGAGTAGAGTAGATGATGCGATGCAATTCGTAGTTAAATAAGTTCAGGTTGTTAGCCTTGAACTTTCCAGAATGTACTCTGTCAGGTGCACAAAGTTTCGTTTTGAAACTCGTGAGTGTAGTGCCTTCGGGGAAATCGAATTCTGTAATATCAACTTGCGGTTCACCTTCATTGGGAATACCAAGAATCTCCGCTAGAAGGACATCATTGAAGTCAATGTCTATGCCTCCGACACGTGTGCTCACGTCAAAAGTGTTAACTACGAGATTGCAATAGAACAATCTAATGGCATTAGTAGCTATTGGGAAGCACAGTTTAACAAGTAAGTGTAACCCTAATGCCTCAAATAAGTGACGATGATCAGGGAATATCGTCCATTTAATCGGAGCGCCGCTACATATGGAACGAGTGGAAAAGTCACCGTACCATAATAAAGCTTGATCGAGGGTTTGAAAGAAGAACCCATCGAAAGCGCCGTCGCTCTTTTGGACCTGCGAAAACAAGGAATCCGTGTGAGGATTCGAAGAGGACCCTTCCTCACTAGGAGTGGTCTTCTTCCTCTTTGACGGATTAAATCTAGGTGCCATTGAAATAAAAAGCACTAATATGAAAGGTGGAGAGAGAGGGAGTTATACCTCACGAAAATTGGATATGTTGTAGAGAAGAACGATCTCCGCACGATTCCAAATTTTGGAAGAATTTCACCAAGTAGATAGGAAGCAATGGGTTGGTGAATACCTAGGGTTTGGAGGAGTTTCGGGCGGCTGGAGCTGCTGTTTGAAAGTTTGGAAGCAATGAAAGAGAAGAAGCTCTCGGGTTCTGTATATATACATATACACCCTCAACCGAACTTGGGCCGAATTCGGTCAGAGCTCTGGCCGAATTTGCCTAGGGTTCTTTCAAAGTTGATTTGTGCTACTTCTTTTTCATTGACTCGTTGCAAATATTTAATTCAAAGATTAGTTATTTTAGTCTTCAAATAACATAATTAATAATATTTTATGAATTAAATGTCGTTACACAGCGACTGTCTCAGATTAGCTGTAGGAGTACTGTCCCAGCTGGCGGAGGTTCACCGGGGAACTCTTAAGTACCGCTTCGCTTCAACCATAGTTGTGGTGACAGACAGACTCTTTATTAGCTTGTCTCTAACACAGTTTTTACATAATGATATATAATCATAAAATAAAATCAATTAATATTATTGACGTCCAAAATTCCTAATTCTCGACGTAAATAATTGAAACGATCTTCCGCTAGAGGTTTAGTGAAGATGTCAGCTAATTAATTTTCAGTATCTATGTACACAAGGTTTATATCTCCATTTTGATGATGATCTCTAAGAAAATGATGTCTAATCTCGATATGTTTAGTACGAGAATGACATACAGGATTCTTAGACAAATTAATGGTGCTCGTGTTATTACAGAAAATGGGAATATATGTAAAAAATAAATCAAAGTCTTCTAGGGTTTGTTTCATCCACAAAATCTGAGCGCAACAACGTCCTGCGGCGATATACTCAGCCTCTGTTGTTGATAAGGCTACAGAATTTTGCTTTTTACTAAACCAAGAGACTAGAGCCTTGCCTAAGAAATGACATGTACCGCTAGTACTTTTTCTATCAACCTTGCATCCCGCAAAATCTGCATCCGAATAACCAATAAGGTCAAAGGATTTAGTTTTGGGATACCACAAGCCGACAGAAGAAGTGCCCTTAAGGTATCGGAAGATACGCTTAACTGCGGTTAGATGTGATTCCTTTGGGTTAGCTTGAAAACGTGCACACAGGCAAACACTAAACATTATATCTGGACGACTAGCAGTTAAGTAAAGTAAACTACCAATCATACCTCGATACTTACGTGTGTCGACTGGCTTGCCTTGTTCGTCAGAATCAAGCTTTGTTGAAGTTGCCATCGGAGTGCCAATAGGTTTGACATTGTCCAGATCGAACTTCTTTAGCAAATCTTTTGTGTACTTGGCTTGATTAATGAACGTTCCATTGTTGGTTTGTTTGATTTGCAATCCGAGAAAGAACTTCAGCTCTCCCATCATGCTCATCTCAAACTCATTCTGTATACACTTAGAAAATTCTTGACAAAGAGATTCATCAGTAGATCCAAATATGATATCATCAACATAGATTTGAATTAAAAGCAGCTTGCCATTAAAAGATTTAATAAAAGTGTAGTGTCAACCTTTCCTTTTGAAAAACCGTTGTCAAGTAGAAAAGAGCTTAGACGGTCATACCAAGCACGAGGGGCTTATTTCAAACCATATAAGGCTTTCTTCAACTTGAAAACATGGTCAGGATTTTTGAAATCCGTGAAACCCGGAGGTTGTGCTACAAAAACTTCTTCTTTTATAAAGCCATTTAGAAAAGCACTTTTTACATCCATTTGAAAAAGTTTGAAATCATGAAAATATGCAAATGCACATAACATTCGAATGGATTCTAATCTCGCAACTGGGGCATAAGTTTCATCGTAGTCGATACCCTCTTCTTGATTGTATCCTTGAGCTACGAGTCGAGCCTTGTTACGAGTTACTAAACCATCCTCATTTAGTTTGTTTCGGAATACCCAACGGGTGCCAATGACCGGATGATCAATAGGCTTGGGAACAAGTTCCCAAACTTGATTCCGTTCGAATTGGTTCAATTCCTCTTGCATGGCATCTATCCAGAAACTATCACTACATGCTTCATCAATAGATTTAGGTTCTAGTTGTGAAATAAAAGCAACACTAGAAATAATATCTCTATTGGATGATCGAGTACTTACTCCTTTGGTAATGTCACCAATTACCAAATCTTGTAGATGATCAGCTGTGAATTTTAACCTTTTCGGTAGACTCTGTAGGTAGCTGGTTCCTGGATCTCCTCTAGGGGGTTCAGCTAGTGCAGAGCTTGGTTCAGGTTCAGCTGATGTCGAACTTGATGTAGGCAGATCTTTATCACTATCATCGAGAGACATTTGGTTCATTTCATCAAAAGTGACGTTGATTGATTCTTCGATGATCATGGTACGTTTGTTGAAGACTCTGTACCCTTTGCTCTTTGCCGCATAACCTAGAAATATACCTTCATCGGCCTTTTCGTCAAACTTTCCCAAATTGTCTTTAGTATTAAGAATAAAGTACTTACAGCCAAATATCTTAAAGTATAAAACTGAAGGAATTCTATCAAACCATAACTCAAATGGAGTCTTCTTCGATTTGGGTCGAATTAGAACTCTATTGAGCACAAAACAAGCTGTATTGACAGCTTCAGCCCAGAAGTATTTGGGTAGGCTAAATTGATTTAACATCACTCTGGCCATTTCGGTTAGAGTTCTGTTCTTACGTTCCACAACTCCATTTTGTTCTGGAGTTCTAGGACAGGAGAACTCGTGTATGAAATCGTGTGTGTCACAAAATTGCTCGAAATCAGCATTCTCAAATTCGCCTCCATGATCGCTTCTAATTCGAGTGATCATGTAACCTTTTTCATTTTGTACTTTCTTGCAAAAGGCGACAAATTCGGATAATGCGTCATTCTTGCGTGTCAAGAAATATACCCACGTGTATCTAGAAAAATCATCTACAATAACAAATGCATATAATTTACCTCCGAGGCTAGCAACTCTGCTAGGACCGAATAAATCCATGTGTAGCAATTGTAGAGGTCTAGTAGTACATACTGCGTTTACAGACTTGAATGTGGATCTGGTAGCCTTGTTCTTTTCACATTGGCTGCATACCGAATCCTTCTTGAATGTTATGTCTGGTAAACCGCGTACTATCTTCTTTGTGGATAATCTTGAAATTGTATCCATGTTTGCATGACCGAGTCTCATGTGCCATAGATGACTCTCATCACTTTTGGCCATTAAGCATCTACCTGAAATGTTAGCTTCTTCCAACAGATAGAAAACATATATATTGTCTTCCCTGATTCCTTCAAAGATAGTATTACCAGTTGAGCTATCAACTATAGTATATTTGTCTTTGCCAAAGTTGATACCATAACCATGATCAGCTAGATGACTTATGCTGAGCAGATTATGTTTCAACTCGGTAACCAGACAGACATCTTTAATCACTGGATAGGGAGACTTACCAACATCACCGATACCAATAATATACCCTTTCAAATTATTACCGAAGGAAACATAACCTTCCTTCTTCTTCTTCGACAGTGTTGTAAATAGGGTAGCGTCACTGGTCATATGCCGTGAGCAACCGCTGTCGAGGATCCATTTGCTTCTAGCATGTGAAGGGTGTTCCACCTACAAAACAGTTTGCAGATGAAACCTTTGGTACCCATTTCTTGTAGGGTCCTGAATTGTTAGCTTTAAATCTACAAGCTTTCTCATCCTACATGCAGATGATATATGACCAATGAGGCCACAATAATGACATTATGCATGTCGAGTGTTGAAAGCTGAGTGGTGTGCATAGTTGGTAGGTTTGGGTTTTCTAGTATAGAAGAATGCATACCTATGATCATGTTTGGGCTTAACCTTTTGGGGTAAAGGTTTTGTATGGTTTGGTCTGACAGTGTTTGGCTTGGGAATGTTCCGAATTCTCGGTAAGTGACACGTGTTAGGATAGGAAGCAGCAGGCTCAGGCTGTTTTCCTAACCTAATTTCCAACCTTTTGGAAGTGTCATATAACTTAGTATAATCAGAACTGAGTGATTCCATTCTGATTTGTGCAGATTGAAGACTTTTCTTTTCTCTAGAAAGATCTTCTTTCAATTGGTCTATAATCTTGTCTTTCTCTTCGGATGACTGTTTAGTCTCGTGTAATAAGAGCTTTATAGAGAAAAGCTCACCAGACTCACTAACATTAGCTCTAACCTCAGCTAGTAGGTCGGTAAGTCTTCCTATTTCTCCTTTGTACTCTTTGAGTACCTTCTTAGCGGTCTGATATTTACTACGCAGTTTCCTGTAGTCAAGCATCAGGTCACTGAAGGCATCTCCTAATTGCTCAAAGGTGAAGTCATCATATGTTTCTACAGGTTCAGTAGGTACCTGATCGATTGCCATGAAGCAGATGTTTGCAGCATCCTCTGAATGTTCATCTTCTGAGTCGCTAGCTTCACTCTCATGCCATATGCTGGTGTTGGCATATTTCCGAGACGTTGATCTTTTCAGGTTGCCTTTTTCATACCTGTTGTTCTTCTTGCTCGATGATGAGTTGATGGGACAGTCCTTTTTATATGTCCCTTCTTCTTGCAGCCATAGCAGACAGCATCTTCTTGGTACCAGTTGTTGCTGTTGTTCTCTTTGACTCTTTTCTCATGTCTCATGAATCTTTTGAACTTCCTTGCTAGGAGAGCTTGATCTTCAGCGTCAGATCCACTGCTGTCTGAGTCATCTTCAGCAGCTTTTCTGTGCTGAGCTTTGAGGGCGATAGTCTTCTCCTTTGGTGCAGGTTCTTTAAAATCTTGTAGCTCCAGTTTATGAGTGAGTAGTTTACCCATGAGTACTTTAAGTGACATTGTAGTGAGGTCGTTTCCTTCAATGATAGCTGTAGCCTTCGGAATCCAGTTCTTGGTGAGAGCTCGCAGGAGTTTGCGAATCTTTTCGTGGTTACTGTAATCTTTGCCTAAGGAGGACAAAGGGTTTACAATATCCAAGAACCTCTCGAACATTTGTGTGACTGTTTATTTGGCTTCATTTTGAACGCCTCGTACTCTTGAGTAAGTCTGCTGACTTTTGACTCCTTGACTTGAGTCGTGCCTTCATGTGTAACTTCGAGAAGCTTCCACACACCATTTGCCGTTGTGCTTGTAGATACCCTGTTAAATTTTGTTCTGTCTAAGGCACAAAAAAGAGCATCAATGGCACGTGCGTCAAGACTGGCCTTTTTCTTTTCTTTTTCTGTATAACTGCTTTGGGGTTTTTCAACCAAAACTCCCTCGACATTTATACGAGGTGGCTTCTGATAGCCATCAAGAACAATAGTCCATAAGTCAAAATCAAGAGATTTCAAGAAGAAACTCATCCGTGTTTTCCAATAAGTGTAGTTAGTACCATCAAACAGAGAGGGTCTGTTTGTGGCCTGACCTTCACTTGTGAATTTCATAGTAGCCATGTGATGTGCTGTGATCTAATAAATAATGAATAAATAATAGCACTGTTACCTCGCTTTACCTGTAACACCCGCTCTGATACCAATTGTAGGAACGATATAGTAAAGCGTAATACTCTAGAGGGGGGGTGAATAGAGTTGGCAGCGGAATAATGCTAAATAAAAATGTTAGCAACACAATCACAGTATATAATCACAATTGAAATAATGTAAAGGCAGAGTTCAGAAAGCAAACGCAAAGACAGCGATGTATACTGGTATTCCTCTGTTGAGGACTAATCCAGTCGTTAGAACTCTTGCTACCAGTTGAATCCACTATAGGAAAAACCGCAAGTTTTCTTACGAAGTCCTTGCAACTTCTACAACGCGAGCTTTGATACGAAGAACTCGTCCAACTTCAAATGTTAAGAGGTATTCTTCAATCAAGCCTTCTGATTACAATCTCTCAGAAACTTCTAGACCGTACCGCACTGGCAAATCGACTAGAGGATTATAACTGGCTTGGGATCTGAAAATAAAAGCTCTAGAAAACTCTTTGGAAGGCAGAAAGCTTTTTAGATAGAGAGAAGATTGAAAGTGAATGAGTGAATTGAAATGATCGAAATCCATCTCTATTTATAGGAATTCCAAAGGGAGAACTCTGTCAGAATTCGGGCAGAATTCGGGCAGAACTCGATGAGCAAATCTCGGTCAAATTCGCAACTGCAGGAGGACCAAGTTCCAGAGAATTCAAAAATCAAACGGCCACCAACCGAACTCTGGCCGAACTCTGGCCGAGTTCTGTCAGGGTTAGGTTAGGGTTTTTAAAACAGATTTTTGGTGATTTTTGAAAACCTTTTTGAAAACCTTTTTGTAAACATTTTGATAGGTCATTTTAAAAACATTTTGAACTATTTGGGAGTAGCCTATTTGCCAGTACGACTCGGTGTACAATGTATTCCTGGACTCAAATAAAGTGAAAAATTATAATGCACAGGAAGTACAGACTCAAGTAGGCAAACAGATCTTCAGTCTTGAACGGAGTGAATATCCAATCTTGCTTATGTCCAAGGAGCTGAGATGTCCCAACAAGCTTCGTATATCCAGACAGAGTTTTGATCAATTATTAAAATCAGGTTGACGATGACCAATGGGCCAACATGAAATACATGCAAGCTTGACAAAATACGTATTCAGAATATGGGTGTTACACCCGGCGGCCACGGAACCGTTGCGGCCACGATTGGAAACGAGTAATTAGCTGTGCTATGCACGGGTTAGGCGGGGAACATGCAGCGGGGCTAGCTACCTTACGATGAAAGGGCACCCGTCTAACAAAAGCTAGAGGAGTCCACGATAGCTCTGGGAGTCAGTGACCAAATCATATAGATGAGTCGTCATGGCGGCAAATCCGCGTGTGTGCCTTTGAATTAAATTGAGTTGTTGAATGTGTGTGCAGTTAGAATACAAATGTTTGGGCTTAAGAATGGCTACAACATAGGCGACGTGCTTCGGCACGAGATGTGGCGTCGAGTCTTGAGTTATCGGCATATCAGTTGCATAAGTTGGTTGAGTTGTTTGAGTTTAAGTCGGGATACCGCCGCAAGGCAAAGTTGGTTGAGTGACACTAACATTCACAAGTCTTGATTGGGTCAGTTGGTGATCTATGTAGCAAGGACCGCGAGGCGGCGATATGGTTTAGTCACATTGACTTGTGAGGCACGGTATGATGGATTTTAAGCACAGTCACACGGAAATGGAGCCTCATCGCGTAGTTGCGTCTCTGATTATGGCCGTAAGGCAAACACGACTTGATAGGTTAACGTTGAATGTTTCAAGCACGGGATGGTCTAACGACACAAAATGGGCAAGGCGTCGGTCATAAAACTGATCCTAAGGCAAGACTAGAAAGACAATTGATAAGAAGGGACTGTGTTGCACAAAAGTAAATCAAACGTGTTGGTTTTGTATGGGTGGGCGAGGAGCTCATTCTACCAGTACAGTTGAGTACTGACACCCACATAGTTTTCATGTACAGGCACAGGTAGAAGCTCGTGGTGCGGAGCTCGCTTGGATCTGTCGAGGCACGGAGTTCCTTGACGATTCGAAGCGTGCAGCCACATGGAGTAAAGACTTATACGGGACATAATGTATGGACATCGCCTTCCGAAGCTTCTGCTGGCTCAAGCATGGTAATCGAGAGATGAGAGAGAGCAGAGTGACTTGTAAAGTGAGAAGAGTGAGCTTGAGTGTTTGTAATCTTGGCGTTGTGCCCATTGTAATCTTTGTTTCAATATCAATAAAAGAGTGTTTTGCAAAGACTTGTGTGTTGTTCTAATTTTTGCTGCTATTATTCAATGTCTCTATATGGAACTTTTGTGCGACGACCCCGTCGCAGCCGCTGAAATCGGCCGTTATGGAACCCGCCTTGCACGAGCGTAATCTAGGCTCGTGTGGCATCACGCCTTAGCGAGGACGATCGCTCCTACAGGAGCAGAGTGTGACATAATGGTATCAGAGCACGGCTTTACGTCCTTGGACTATCGATTGAATTCTTTAACTCCGTTGTTTCCGCAAGCTCTGATGTATTGCTTCCGCAAAGTTGATATCGTTGGCTGTGCTCTCTCTCAAATGTCCCACGGATGTCCATACAATAAGTCTATCTATTTTGCAAAACGTAGGAGAACAGTTTTTGATAAAATAAAAAGACGGTTTGCGTGAGTACGGTTGGCTAAGTCGGGCTGGGCATATACACCAAGGATTGTATCGACCTTAGAAAAGTCGAGTGCGGGATTCGATTCGTCTCGGACGAGAATGAGTTGGACTCGATTGAGTAAAATAGGATGATTATCGATAGGGGTACTATCGAATGGCGATATCATCGATGCGATATAGATGAGCGTGCTTGAAATTCGAAGAATGGTTCGAACGGGATTCGAAAAGTCGATTTTGATTCGAATGATAAGTTGAGGATTTGTCAAATGACTTCATCCCTGAGTGGTGTATGCGATAGCCTCAGGGATGTCGATCGATCGATTGAGGATTCGGGGTGTCGATGAGTCTAGCAGCAAGCATCGCACATATGCAAAGTCTTAGATCGTGTACGATGGAGTGAGTTGTTATCTTGAAGTTTGATAAGTTGATTCGAATGACCTAGAAATTGACGTGCACGGGATTGAGGATGGTGCGAATATGAAACACGAAGATGATTGAGTAGATAAATTAAATCGAGGAAAAAGCTAAGGTTGTAGCGACTGGATGACTTGATCGAGAAAATTGATACGGATTGTATACGAAAAGTTAGCACGACAGGTAGATAGCGTGCAAGAAAAGTTGAATTTTGAAGTTACGTAATGACTCTAAGGATTGGATTAAATGTTACTCGATGATTTGAGTTAGCAAAGGATTGATGCGAATTGAGGAAATACGTGGGTCGATGACTTAAGATAGATGGATGAACAATACGCAAAATTGGGTTTGAAGGAAATTGATGTTGTGAATGATTCGAGGGATAATGATCGAACTTGAATTTGAATGTCGAGGAGATTATCCAGTCGGATGATAACATCATTCGTACGACTCAAAATTTGGTTGCAAAGGAAGACCGTCAGGTTATGCATATCGTCGATAGGTATTGAGGCGTATCAAGATCGATATACGATAACTCGGGGTACTCTGACTCGGCGAATGACAATCGTACAAGTGTTATTGTTCGGTTGGATGCTATACTTAGGATATTGATCGAGATGAATGTTGGATGAAAATGATTGTGTCTTGATGGTTACGCGGATAACCCCAGCATCGATATTCTTGACTTGCGCGAGTGCAACTCTAGCCTTGCACATGCGTTGCATCAGGATTTGGGACGATCGTTCCGCGTGAGCGCTAACATGGTGATTCATGTCGCAGGAATAATCGAACTCGAAAAAATCAGGATGCGACAACTTTGATTGTCTCGACTTGTTGGTTTGATGCAAAGGAAAATTCGAGGATGTTAGGATTTGCGATTGATGAATGAAATAAACTTGAGGATTGAATAGGTCCAATCCGCGCATCGAGAATGAACTAGTCTAGACACGAACAAGAGTTACGCTCCGATGAGAATGATTATTCCGCAGGAGCGTTGCATGGTGATTCATGAACCACCGTGGATAATCGGACTCGCGTGAGATCGGAGCGTGGCATATTGTTAAGTCAGACGACCTTGTGATCGATTACGTGAATTGGAATAGATGATTTCAAAAATATGAAATGTGAATTATGCATTAAAGATGAATTGTGTCATAGCGTGCTTGATTTGAGAATGAATGATAGGTGAACTAATGTCGAACGTGTTCGAAGAGATAGATGATGCGAAATGGCTTGATGAACGAGCGATATGTTTTTATCGAAGAAATCGGTTGAAACGTAATTTATCTTAGGATGGCTTTACTGAACGACTTCGGACCCCGTACGACGAATATTGGAATGTGTGTAGGAAATCGATGCTCGATGTTTAGAAATGGAGTGATGCGAGCTTGGGTAGAAAACCCCGTACTATCAATTTGGTTTGACCTTAGGATGGGTCAGCGTGTTGATTGTTGTTCGGGAACTATGATTCCAATACTGACGGAAAGACATAGCCTAGCGGTTAGGCAGACGAATGCGAAGCGATAGAAAATTATGGAGGCACCGCTCACGAGGCTCGGTTGACATGCACGTATATCAGGGACGCTCGAATATGTACATGATCCGGCTCGAGTGGTGATGGCGGATTCTCTATCACAAGGCCTGGCTGAAATGTATGTATTTTGGGGACGCCTGGAATATGTGCATGATCCAACTAAGTGATACGTTGAATCAAGTGAGACTTGAGGAAAGGGAAAGTGTCGAGGATTTTGAGATCGTGAGTTTAGAAGAAAAGGATTGTGGAAAGCACGAACGTGGCTCGGATTGAGGGAACGCGTAGGAGTAGCGTGTGCGAGAAACATAGGATGTGAATCAAGTTATAAGTCGATGAGTGTACTCAGTAAGTTTCGAGGACGAAACTTTTTCTGAGTGGTGTATGATGTAGTGCCCCATCCCGCTCAGTCAATCAGAGGAATCAAAATGCCGACGGCGTTCGGACTTGGCCTTACAACGGCGACTCGAAGACATCACTCGGTCAAGGCGACCGCTCGCTCAGGTGGGGTAGTTTCAGTGAACTTGTCTCATCTTAGCCTTCACATAATAAGTTGCATGTTTTAACTTGCACAAGTAGGCTTGATAATAAAAGAGACGAATTCACATAGCTAAAGGAAATAATCCCGACGGGTCGAATTGAGTTAGAATATGGAAAGGTCCAACGGTCGGCTTAGAGTTGGTGCACGGCGTGCTTTGAAAATGATACTCGATCCTTCGTCCCGTGGCTTGGGAAAAAAAGTTGGTATTCGCCGTAAAGCTAAGAGTTAGCCAAATTCATAGGTGTCGCGCGCATAAATGCTTCATAAAGCATGCATCTCATCGCCCAAGGCGTAGCATAGCCTCTGCTCGCCGACGGGTTAAGTTGTATATACGGCTTGCGGCATAAGTCTAGGAACCCTAAATAACTTGGTGGTTCAAGTCGTTAGCGTGCATGGTACGTTCCCATGACGCAAGGCTTGACGCAGCCTTTACTCGTCAAGTTGCTGCAAAAGTAAGTTAGGCAAGTTACGCTAAGCTATCGGGAGTAGTAGCAAGCACGACCCTACGAGTTCTACGGCTGGGTGTATCCATATAGCCTTACAGTCTCAAGGCCCGTCATATAGAGTATGACTTGGGCGGTGGTGTCGCATAGGCTTAAGGCACGATGCACGGACTTAGTGTTTAAGGCATGAACCACGGTTGATTCAAGTTTTGGAGAAAGGATTATCGAATAGCATTGAGTCGAATGAAATGATATGGTAACATAGAAAGAACGCTCGTCTACAGGTCGACGGCGGTCTCAGAAGAAAGAAGAACGCTCGCAGCTACAGGTCGACGAGGCGGTCTCAGAAGAAAAAAAGTATGCTCGCGGCTACAGGTCGGCGAGGCCTTGCGGCTATAGGTCGGCGTGGTGGTCTCAGAAGAAAGAAGTAGCATGAATGTGTGAGACATCAGTTTGAGTCGAGTTTTGCATGGTCATGGACAACTTGTCGACAAGGTGGGTCGTTTCCCTACACGGCAACCCGGCGGCCACGGGACCGTTGCGGCCGCAATTGGAAATGAGTAATTAGCTGTGCTGGGTACGGGTTAGCGGGGACTTGCGGGGCTAGCTACCTTGCGCTTAAAGGGCACCCGTCTAACAAAAGCTAGAGGAGTCCACGATGGCTCTGGGAGTCAGTGACCAAATCATATAGATGAGTCGGCATGGCGGCAAATTCGCGTGTGTGCCTTTGGATTGAGTTGAGTTGTTGAATATGTGTGCAGTTAGAATACAAATGTTTGGGCTTAAGAATGGCTACAACATAGGCAACGTGCTTTGCCACGAAATGTGACGTCGAGTCTTGAGTTGTCGGCATATAAGTTGCATAAGTTGGTTGAGTTGTTTGAGTTTAAGTCGGAAACTGCCGCAAGGCAAAGTTGGTTGAGTGACACTAACATTCATAAGTTTGATTGGGTCAGTTGGTGATCTCAGTAGCAAGGGCCGCGAGACGGCGATATGGTTTAGTCACATTGAGTTGCGAGGCACGGTATGATGGATTTGAAGCACGGTCACACGAAATGGAGCCTTATCGCGTACTTGCATCTCTGATTATGGCCGTAAGGCAAACATGACTTGATAGGTTAACGTTGAATGTTGCAAGCACGGGATGGTCTAACGACATAAAATAGGCAAGGCGTTGGCCATAAAACTGATCCTAAGGCAAGACTAGAAAGATGATTAATAAGAAGAGACTGTGTTGCATAAAAGTAAATCAAACGTGTTGGTTTTGTATGGAGGACGAGGAGCTCATTCTACCAGTACAGTTGTGTACTGACACCCACATAGTTTTTATGTGCAGGCACAGGTAGAAGCTCGTGGCACGGAGCTCGCTTGGATGTTTCGAGGCACGGAGTTCCCTGACGATTCGAAGTACGCGGCCGCATGGAGTAAAGACTTATACGGGACATATGTATGGACATCGCCTTCCGAAGCTTCCGCTGGCTCCAACATGGTAATCGAGAGTGAGAGAGAGCAGAGTGACTTGTAAAGTGAGAAGAGTGAGCTTGAGTGTTTGTAATCTTGGCCTGCGCCCATTGTAATCGTTCAATATCAATAAAAGAGTATTTTGCAAAGACTTGTGTGTTGTTCTAATTTTTGCTGCTATTTAATGTCTCTGTATGGGACTTCTGTGCGACGACCCCATCGCAGTCGCTGAAATTGGCCGTTATGGAACCGTCTTGCACGAGCGCAATCTAGGCTCGTGCGGCATCACGTTTTACGATGACGATCGCTCCTACGGGAGTGGGGTGTGACAGCCTCCCCCTCTCGTCTCCGGCGACTGCTCCTCCCTGGTGACCTTGTCGTCGCTCCTCCACCGTCGACCCCTCGTCCCCTCCTCCGCTCCGGCGACCCCTACCGACCCCGTCCAGGTATACACACACACACTTTTACCACTGTTAAATCTGAGATCACAATCTCTGTTTCAGTCCACTTGGACATATGAACTCAGTCCCCTCTTTCTTTTATTTCCCTCTTCCTATACACATATAACATGTGTATGTAATGAATGATATATGTGTAATGTGCATATTGGTAAGCACATATGAATGCAATATGCATATATGTATGCAAATGGGAATACATGGATATATGCAAGTTATAAATGCAATGTTTGGATAACATATGAAATGTAATGTATAGGTAAGCATTAATGTAGGTAATGACATGTAATCATGTAATGCATATGTATAAAGAATAGAATGGGTGAATGTATTATACATGTTTAGATAACATATGTGATAGACATATATGTATGCATAAATGCCATGAACTAATAATCAAGTGTAATGCATATATGTCAAGAAATGAATGCATGAATGTGTGTAGAAATGCAAGCATCTATGTAAATATGCCTATGATTGAATGAATGCAAGTTCAAATATATGAATGTAATGTAAGCATATATAATATGTGTTCTCTATGACTTGTGATGGTGTGTGTTTGATAGCCTAGGCTTGGTTAGGCCTAGTGAGACTTGACTGGACTAGGATTGACCTAGTTGACTAGTGTAATTGACCAAGGTTTGACTTTGACCTATGTGACCTAAAAATCATGTAGATTATATTGTATCTTTCAATTCTATGATAGTTCTCTCATTTATTTGTCAATTACTGTATTTCAGTTCTAGTTAGTTTTATGTGATTCTCTGATAGTTCTCTCATTATTTTCAACCGCTCCCCTGTGAATATCGATTTTACCAGATGGCACCCATGATCCGAGCAGTGGCACGTCGTTTGAGGGAAACACAGATTGCTGAGGTGGCTCCTCCTACTGTTAAGGAGGAAGTGGCACCGGTAGCTAGTAAGACCGGGAGTTCCATTCATCCAGCACCTGTAGTGGAATGACGCTTTCCTGCCGTCGATCCCACTTATCAGAAGATGTTGCGTGATGGTATCATTGAGCGTATGTGTGAGCTGCGTGGTCGTCATCAGTGTAGTTTTATGGATATTTTGTGTTGGACTATTAGCACTTATTACCAGCTGTACTTGTTTTATGGAGATGAGTTTATGGACTTAATTATGGACTTATTACCAGCTGTACTTGTTTTATGAAGATTAATTATGGACTTATTACCACTTATTTTATGGAGATTAATTAGGCTAAGTCTTCTGTGTGATCAATTCTGATACACTATGGTTATATGGTCATGTCATGTGATACACTATTACCACTTGTTGTATCATGATTACTTGGGATTCTATTTCAATGATTTTCTTAACCACTTGTAAAAAAGGTGTATCGAGGTATAATTGTACTTGTAGAAGTGCATGACGCCAACTGTCCAACATCGACCCTTTCGGTCTATAAGAGTTACTTTACTCAGTTTGTCAAGACAAGTAAACTTTTTAAATGTTGACGGTATATATACCGTCAACATTTGGTTTTGCCTTGTAGAAGTGTCTGACGCCAACTGTCCAACATTGGCCTTTGGCCTGTGCTTGAGCTACCTCTTGTAACCAATATTGTTGATGTGGACTCCACAGAAGTTACGTATTATACGACACATAATGTAGAAGATGTAGAATTATTCGAAGAGGAATACGAAGCCGACGAAGGCAAAGATGAAAGTGAAGATGAGGAGGAAGATGAGGTCGAGGAAGACGAACAAGATGATTATTCTAAAGATGATTGAGAGAGACGTACTTTTATTTTCTTATTATGTAGAGTTGGTTATATCTAGTCTTGGTTATTCTCTGAATGTACTATCTGGACTTAGATGTTTCTTGTAGAATGTACTATCTGAACTTAGATGTTTCTTGTAAAATATACTATCTGGACTTAGATGTTTCTTGTAAAATGTATCATCATAGGTTGTCTTGGTTATTATCTTGTCTTTGTTGCACTTTCATATTTCTAGTCTCTATTATTTGTTGTCTTTGTTGTATCTCATCATATGTTGTTATCAGGCATGACAGGTCGTCGCGGATCGTTCCATATTTCTCGACATGGGGTACGGGGTACTGATACTGGCAGAGGACAGGGTACTCCTTCGGTACCTACTGGTGGTACTGCTAGAGGACAGGGTTCTTCTTCGGTACCTCCTACTGGTAGCGGCTCTGGATGCTCGTCGTCCAGTACTCCTGTGTATCGGACAGTAGCTCCGCCCGCCACGATGCTACGTGGCATATCTCCTGGGACGAGTAGTTCCAGGCCTGAGACTGCTCCCGAGAGTAGCATTCCTTCTGCTGATACGACGATGGAGGTAGATGAGCAGATGGAGGAGGCTGCACCGACGGCCGACCAGTATCAGGCAGATGATACCTGCGCACCTCCGGAGGAGACGAGGACGGAGATCTGGGCCGACGATACAAAGTAAGTATTTTGGTTTATCATTTTTTTCTGTGTTTATATAAATTAACTTTTCTTATGAAAATAATATCTGTATAGATATCGTCCCCCGTCGGTACAGAGACGCCTAGGCCAGCTCCTGAGGCAAAATTATTGTGGTCCTTGGATAAACTACTCGGATGCTCCGGACGATAGGAAGGCCTACTGGTTTGCGCGCTTCAAGGTTAAAATAGATTTTCTTTTAACATAAATTATTTGATTTATGCATATTATTATTACTCAAAAATATTTGGTTTGCGTACTCTTCTAGGATATTTTTTATCACCGTACCGGGCCGAGCTGATCGAGAGGATGTTTTCTGCTGTCACTGCTAAGCTGATCCCGACGCTATCAATGATCAGAAGGCTCGTGATCGTGCCGGAAAGTCGATCCAAGGTTGGATCACCCCTGATCAGTGGGATGCGATGAAGGCTCGATTCTACGAGCCAAGGTACAAGAAAAAGTCCGAGAAGGCCAAGACGGCTAGGCAGCATGCCTCGTAGTGGTGCGGTGGGTCGATTCCGATGACGGAACATTTCCGTCGTCTGGTATGTATGTTTCTTTCAGAAATATTATTTTAATACAAATTTGATAAAATATTACTAAGATAATATATTTAATTACATGTAAGAAAGGTCGGTAACGCCGACATGGTGACCATCTTTTGGCTACCCATCGGAAGGGCGAAGGCCCTATTGACGAGAGGGCCGAGCTTGCCTATATAAGTATTATAATACTATTTGTTAATTATAATACTTCGTGTTAATTTTAATATAACTTAGTAAATATGCATACAAATAAGTATTCATGTAGTTAGTAATAATAAGTACATTAATTAGAGATTAGAAATTATAGAGTACTATCCATACTTTCTAGGCCGAGTATCAGAGGCTTCAGGACCGGACGACTGCTAGTGCACCTACTGCGGGAGAGACCGGTACTTTCTCGCAGCCCACTCAAGCTCCGTTGGCGGACGAGCTGTGGATGACCGCCGCTGGTGGCCTCCGTAGGGGTACGTACTACGGTACGGGATCCTATGGCGCCCTAGTTGCGAGCAGTCCTCTAGGGCATCCCGCTAGTGTGTATGGTCTACAGCCGTCCCAGGAGTCTGCCCGAGTCCACCAAATGATGGAGTCTCTCCGAGACGAGCTGCTATAACGGATTCAGGACCAGTCTCAGCACAAGTTGGACGAGCATGCTTATAGCACGATTGGATGCGCTCGACCGTAGCATTATGGAGCTCTGGAATATGACTGAGCGGACAGAGCAGAGCGTCACCGATCTTAGAGCGTCGACGGAGCACAGCGTATTGGATCTACAGGCATCACAGATGACCATGGGCGAGAGGCTGAGATTGGTGAGGATTCGGTGGTTGATAGCAGTGATAGAATGTTATCTACCATGGATTTATACCACCAGCAACTTGCAGCGTTGGAGCGTTATCGTCCTCCGGGTGTGCCTTCATCGTCGTCGACTCCGCCGACGCCACTGCCTTCTTCATCGACACTGACTCCACCGATCACTACCTCCTTCATCGGTATCGATTTCACAGGAGGACTATGAGCTTTTCTTAGCCCTTCGTCGCGGCGTGCCCCTCCCGCTCCAGATCCCCAGTTGTCACCCTCATTTCCCGTATTTCTCGTATTTTTTGTATTTCGTATTTTACTCGTATTTGGATTTTCGGTATTTCTCGTATTTTGGGTTTTGGCTTGGCTCGATTTTATTGGGTTGGTTCGGTTTGGTTTGGTTGGGTTTATGTGTTGGATCACCTTAGCCTATGCTACCCCTCATCCCCACCACAACTCCCCCTCTTTATAACTCCACCTACCACTCTCTCTCCTCATAACTTCCACCATTAATTTCCTTCTTCTTCTTCTTCTCCTTCCTCCACAACTCTCCTAACCCTAGACAAGTGCACCTTGCCACTACATGAGAGCCCTCTTTTCTTTGTCCATTTGATAGATTAGGACATGAGGATCAACTTTAGAACTTGGGTTTTTGTGATTTGGAGCCTCCATTGTGATAGATCTAAGTTATTTCTATTTTCGGATTTTACATGGTTTGATCTCTTTAAGTTGGATTTTTATGGGTTTTGGTGTTTCCATATGGAAGAGCATTCAATTCTACCCAGGTTGGAACTTTGGAAATCTGGATTTGGAGTTCGGATGGCCAAGTTATGATGTTTTGAAGCTTTAGGTTCACCCATGGTGTTCTTGCTGTTTGGAGAAGACAGTGAGCAGTGTGCAGAGCTGTTTAGCTCACGTACACTGAGCTGCGCGCGCTCTTTAGCGTGCGTACAGACTTGGGTACGCTTCTGTTGGAAGCGTGTCTCCTTCAGCGTGCGTGAGTTTTCACCTACGCTGCCCCTTGAGCGTGCGTGACTTTTCACCTACGCTGCCCCTTGAACGTGCGTGACTTTTCACCTACGCTGCCCCTTGAGCGTGCGTGACTTTTCACCTACGCTGCCCCTTGAGCGTGCGTGACTTTTCATATACGCTGCCCTTGAGCGTGCGTGACTTTTCACCTACGCTGCCCCTTGAGCGTGCGTGACTTTTCACCTACGCTGCCCCTTGAGCGTGACTTTTCACATACGCTACCCCTTGAGCGTGCGTGACTTTTCACCTACGCTGCCCCTTGAGCGTGCGTGACTTTTACATACGCTGCCCCTTGAGCGTGCGTGACTTTTCACCTACGCTGCCCCTTGAGCGTGCGTGACTTTTCACATACGCTGCCCCTTGAGCGTGCGTGACTTTTCACATACGCTGTCCCTCGAGCGTGCATGACTTTTCACATACGCTGCCCTCCTGCGAGCGTATTTTATTGCATATGCATTCCCCCTGCGTACGTACTTTTGTGCGTACGCATCCCCTGACCCGTATTTTGATATTTTATTAGATATTTTATGCCCATTTTATATCCTTACGCCTTTTTGTCATGAACTTGATTTTACTTAATATGTTTGGAATGACTATTGTACATGGCTTGGTATGGCAAGGAACTCACATAACCCGACAGTGACCCATAGTGGTGCACTCCTGACATGACCAATTTGACATGATAGTGGCCCGTGGCGGCGCACTCTTGACTTGACTTGACTTGTAACTTGTAACTTGACCTGCCTTGACACCGTGGGTGGTTCTTTCTTGCTTGCTTGTTAAATCCACTTGTCCAGTCTTGCATCATGTCTAGGATGGGACTCCTGAGTACCACGGTCAGGAGTACCTACTAAAATGGATTAAGGTTAATAACCAGAATAACACAGTAGTTATGAAGAGATGACACAGCTACAGGCGATCTCGTTACCTGGGCGCTCTTGGGATCTGTAGCCTGCCGTCGAGTAGGGCACATTTCCAGCGCACCGTCGAGTGTTGCACCCTCTAAGTCACCTAAGGGTACATTTGTCTCCCGGGCGATGCACCCACCTGAATTCAACCCTAATCTTTCGTCCTGGGTAGCCTGGATGGTCTGCAGGGCTTGTGGCTGTGAACAATCTCACTGCATCTTGTTAGTAATTAGGCCTGTGATAACCCTAGTAAGTTAAAGTAGCAAGCCGTAGTATCTGCTTGGCCGTGATTGATTGAATGAGGTATAACCAGTTTAGCCATGTCTTGATCCAGTACAAGATTGCTCCCTGCCTTGATTTCTTACATTATTATCTTGCCGATAAATGTGTAGGAAACCAAGTTCTGTTCAGACGAAGGGTTACAACCCTGGTCCTTATTGGTTTACGGGTTGTAACCTGGCTATCGGAATAGTTCCATGGTTATCTCGTCGTATATCATCCTGACATGTTTTCGTAACTCATGTTTAATATTAGTCTTTCTTGTGTTATTTGCTGGCTTTTGTTCTTATTTCGTGGCCCCCTTGTGGCACTTGCTCTTTCTGGGGTTGACCCAGCTGGTTTTGTGTGGCCAGATTTCGGAGCAGCTCTCGAGGATCTACCAAGCTTCCAGCCCAATGGTGGCGACTAGAAGGAACCCGGGCTACGAGTGGGTTTTCTATTTTGTTTCGCTCACTCTACTGTAAAATTATTCTTTTGAGACTTTAGCCGACGAGCACCTGTTAGCTCGATGCACTTTTACTTACTGTCTGCCTACGGGCTGTAAACATGATTGACAAATCCTAGGGTTGATCATGTATGACTAAACTCTTGCTAGTCCTAACATTTTGTAACGACTAGCTTCATGATCAGCTGAATATGTAATATTTGGGACGCCATATTATTGTATATTTAATGATCATACATCTTGCGACTTTACTTACTTGTGGTGATTGAGACACTATGCTTGTTCATGACCATAAGAGACTGTTGGCTTGTAGAAAACCCTCACATATCTAGACAGCCGTGACCGTATATCGAGGTGGTTTCCATTTCAATATACGTAGCTGGCTATGTCTGCCCCCGCTCTCCAGTATTCTGGTTCTGGGGCGTGACACCAGTAGTCCTAGTTAGGACTGTTTGTATTGAGTGTTTGAGTATTTGTATTTGTTTGTGACACTTATTTGTTTGTGACACTTGTTTGTTGGTTACATAGATACATTGGTTATTGCTTGTGTAGACCCATGACAATTTGGATATTGGTTTATATGTTGTGTGGACTTTGGTTATTTTATGTTGTTATTTGTTTCATTTGGATGTTAATTTACCGGTGTTGAGTGTTCCACCGAAGGGATCGGCGAACCCAGGGATAAAATGTGCTTGTGTATTGTGTTTCAGATTAAACTGCAGGAAGAAAATGATTCTGTGGAGAAAATTGTATACTACAATTTATTTATTTTTTTAAATTTAGCGACGTCTAGCGACGTTTATCGACTCTTTCCGACGGCACGTTGCGTCGGTAGACGTCGCTAAATCGGCATATATTGCCAGTTTACCGACGTATAGCGACGTCAGTTTCGTCGGTATGAGTCGGTAACCGTCGGTAGACGTCGCTAAATTTTCCAAGATTTTACCTCATTTTCCCAGGATATACCAACGTATAGCGACATCAAAAACATCGGTAATATATACCGACGCATAGTGACATCACAAACGTCAGTAATTTTCCCAGGGAATATCGACGTATAGCGACATCATAAACGTCGCTATTTCATCGACGAAACGACGGTAAACGTCGGTATATTACCGACGTATATTTGAGTCGGTAAACGTCGGTGTTGGCGACGATCAGCGACGTCTTTCAAATAGCGACTAAGGTTTCCGCGACAAGAGAAAGACGTCGCTAAATACGTCGCTAAAATAGTTTAGCGACGTCTTTAGGCGTTTTAGCGACGTCTTTAGGCGTCGCTAAAATGACTTATTCTAGTAGTGCATTCAACCAACATATATTGCATATATCACATTTAAGTGATTTCTTACCGATATCCGACTCCGCATACCTGCATAAGAATACAGGATAATATGATATACTTACTCTGTCTGCACAAACATTCATTGGCATGCATCCTGACTACATGACCACTGGTGCTGCGCACCATTTAAGGACTTTGCCATATAGGACTTCATAGGGTATGGGATGTGCCCTTCACCAGGTTGCGAGCCCGAATGAAGGTCCCAATACCACGTGCCACCAAAGCACGCCGATTCCCTCCTAGGCCGACTCGTCCCACCGTCGCGGGTACCGTTCGAGGAAATAATACCTTGTATACAAGTTTGCCCATAGTCATGCGAATGCGTGTCCGACCGATCGTGTTCGAAGTCGCATGATAAAATATTAAGATAAATAAAGGCAATATTTCATTATCTCATCTTTCCAACGTTACCACCTGTTCACTCACTACAAGAAAAATGATCTTTTACGACGCACGAAACGTGTCGTAAATGATCTTTCACGGCGTACATTTTTGTGCCGTAAAAGGTCATGCCGTAAATGACCATATTATTTACGGCGCGCATTTGCACGCTGTAAATGACACTTTTTATGACGCATATTAGAACGATGTAAATGACCCTCTTTTTTACAACGTGCATCAGAACGTTGTAAATGACCTCTTCTTTTACAGCGCACATTCGAACGCTGTAAATGACCATCTCCATATTTTCTACAATGCACATTCGAATGATGTAAATGAACATCTCCATCTTTTTACAACGCACATTCGAACGCTGCACTATACCAAAATAATTGTTTTCCAATAATTTTTTACCATAACAAATGGAAAAAATATTTTTAAATTAATCGGTGGCACTATTGAGCTGAGTTTTAATCTCTCAATTATCAACCAATATTCATTATGAAAATATAATTTACATAAGTCATTCCGTCATACATATTCAAAATTAATATACAATACCATTAATTGCAATAATAATAAAAAATATTCACAATTATAACTTCATATAATGGTGTCTAACCAATATATTGCATAACCTCTAAAGTTACAAAAAGAAAAAAAATCATCCAAAATTTATAGGACTTTTTCATGATAACATTCGCATAAAAAGACTGATATGCTTCTTCACCATCAACCTGAAGCTCCAAGAAACATCGATACATCTTGTTAACAGTCAAAACAAGCCTGATTCTGTCACTCTTCGTTCCCAGAATGCGTATTTTTATACATGTACAACTCATATATATATTTAGTATTTATCATGTATCATCCTGTATTTAAATTCCTTTAATTTCATGTTAATTAATTATCTGTATTTTATTTCCTGTAATTTTATTCCTGTATTTTATTTCTGTATTTTTTTTCTGCTTTTAACCTCTCTGCTTTGCTTCGGGTTGGCCTTGGATGGATCCGAATAAACCTGACCCAACAAACCCCCACCTACCACCCCCTTTTTCTATTTAAAGCCCCCATCTCCTTCTCTCTCCTCATAACTCTCCTTCACCATTACTTCTTCTTCTTCCTCACCACTCTCTTCCACCAACCAACAGCGGGCAAGTACATCTTGCTTCTCCTCCACCCATTTTTATGGTTCATTTGTCTTCCTCTTGTGATTCTAAGAGAGTTTACTACTTAGCATTTTTGATTTCTTTGGCTTGTTTCTTCTAGATCTAAGTTGTTGTATTCTCGGTTGTTCATGGGTTTTGATCTCCCAACCTGGCGTGTATTCTCGGTTGCCCATGGGTTCTGAACCATGGGAACTTCATTTCTGGCTTGGAACGAAAGGTTTAGTCACGCACACGTTCTTACGTGTTTGCGTGAATTTTCAGTCACGCACACGTTCTTACGTGTCTGCGTGAATTTTCAGTCACGCACATGTTCTTACGTGTTTGCGTGAATTTTCAGTCACACACAGTCTTTACGTGTCTGCGTGAATTTTGAGTCACGTTCACGTTCTTACATGAGTGCGTGAATTTTTAGTCACGCACACGTTCTTACGTGTCTGCGTGAATTTTCAGTCACGCACACGTTCTTACGTGTCTGCGTGAATTTTCAGTCACGTACACGTCTTTACGTGTCTGCGTAAATTTTGAGTCACGCTCACGTTCTTACATGAGTGCGTGAATTTTTAGTCACGCACACGTTCTTACGTGCGTGCGTGAATTTTTAGTCACGCACACGTTCTTGCGTGTTAGCGTGACATTTGAGTTACGCATATGTCTTTGCGTGCGTGCGTTGATTTCTTATCATTTTCCACGCTCACTTTTTACGCTCACGCTGTGAGTGCGTGAATTACTTTTCACGCTCACGTTATGAGTGCGTGAATTTCCCTTCACGCTCACGCTGTGCGTGCCAACGTGAACCACTTTTCACGCTCACGCTGTTTATACGCTCACTCTTGTTGGCCTTAGCATAGACTTGTTGGCGTGACTTCCGGGCCTGAGTGTTTCTATTTGTTCTATAATTTATTCATTTAATGGTGGCATGATAGTTCTCCTATTTTATCCTTATGCTTTTTGTATGAACTCGATAATCTTAGCATGTTAATATGTTAATACATATGGTTATGTAGAACGTGCCTTGTGTCTTGATTGGTTTATGGATACCCAGTAAGACTGGAACCTAACTCTGAGGAGTTATAGACTCGACCCCATTTAATACTAATCGACTTTCATGTCTTGTCACCATTGATGACGATGGTTATCTTGACTAAAAATTGATCATGCGTTCCTAGTTGGAACTAAGAGACTGGCTAGTCGTCTTATTGAATTGAATGAATGAGACACGTTCATGTAATGAACTATTGAAATCGACTGGCTGATCCCGAATATTGACGTACAGGCACATGCAGGCTTCAATCTATTTATTATTTATTTAATTATTTTTCTACAAAAGCAGCATGTGTACTTTATGGTCAAGGCAAGATTACTCCGTGGTTAGAATTGATTGTTGCATTACGCTATGTAAGACCTACAACCTAGCCGTACGGGTATCGTTGTAGAGTTGCGCATATCGTACCCCGTACGAAAGTACTCATTTGAATGACCATGATCCACGGCATGGGATTTCACTCAACGTAGGGACTATTAAGTTAAATAAAAATAATGATTGCATGGAGAGAATGGATCCCGAGTTCTTACATGGCAGTCCTCTTGGGACTAGTAGTGCCGACAGGCCGGCTGGTTCCCGCAGATACTGTAAACCTGCCACACAGGCAGGAGCGGTATCTGCTTATATTATTATGTTATTGTATAATGACGAGCGTCCCGCTG